>JADRCD010221873.1:0-10610 GCA_019843815.1 Montemys delectorum | reverse complement strand
CAAGGGATTCACTAGGTAGTCCATTTGCAAGTGACCTGGCATTTTAAAGATGTTTACAGACCAATAAGCAAGAAGTTGAATAGGAGACCCAGGTTACTCAGAAACAGAAATCAAACTTGGTTCCACCCGCAGGAGAAACTGAACCTGGGAATAATTAGGTGGACTTAGGGACACAAAGGAATGATGGGAAACTTACCTCTGTCAATTCACTTGATGTTACAGGGCAGCTGGACAGAGGGCCCATGAAGTATCTTGGGGTTTAGGGTACATGCATCTTTATGTTGCTAAGACAATTTTTTCTTTTAAATTATTTGAAATTATTGTATAATTATATCATTTACCCATTCCATTTTCTCCCTCCATGCTTCCCTCCTCCAGCCCAACTCCCACTCTCTTTTAAATTCATAGCCCCTTTGTTTAACTGTTGTCATTATTGGTGGTGATAGTGTGTGTAAACACAGCCTGCTTAGACTGTTTAATGTTACTTATATGTTTAATGTTATATATATATATATATATATATATATATATTTATATATATATATATGTTTTAAGTACTGACATATGGTGTTGGATAACCAATTGATGTGCTTGTCCCTGGAGAAGACTCTCTCTCCAGCTCTCAGAGTTCCTTGGTTTCCTGTAGTTCCTTGTTAGGACTAACAAAGTACTAACAAAACATAAGAACTTCCATGGCAGAATGATTATAGGAATCATCCTTGTTTAAGTCATATTTGAGTAGCCATGTTGCTGAAATTTCATGGATGTATCTTCTGATCTCTCTAGGAGACATATTCTCATAGCAAATTTCCTGTTCCTTTGGCTCTTTCCACTCTCTCTTCTGCAATGATCATGTGTGTGAAATGCTTTAGGTCATGTGTGTAAAAGTAATTTTAGTTAGCTGAATTCAGGTGTTGTCTCCAAGGCTTACTGCCTCCATCTGCAAACCTAAGCCTAGTCCTGGAAGCTTCTAGCTTTCTATAGTCTTACCAAGGCCTAGAATGTTTTCAGCCTCTGAGACTTGTGGCTAAATAAACTTACCATTTCTAGTTTTTTCTTAACTCTGGCTAGCTGCTACAACTTGGCTGTTCTGGCTCAAACTCCTCTCTAGGATGACTGATTCAGTTTGGTTTCTCTCTTGGCCTCTGGCTTTTTGCTCTGCTTGGTCTCAAAGTATCTGTAGCCATCTGCTCTAATCTTTAGGCTCCTTCTCATGTTCTGGCTTACTCTGTCTTCACGTATGTCTAGCTTGTTCTCTCTGCAACTTGTCTCTGCCTTCCTCCAGTAAAGCTGTTGTCTTCATTGTTGTCTTCTTCTCCTTCTCTTTCTCCTTCTTCTCTCCCCCTCTCTCCTCTATGTCTCCCTTTGTCTGTCTGTCTCTGCCACTTTCTGTCTCTGTCTCTCTCTGTATTTCTCTGTCTGTCTCTCACTCCTACTTTCTCTTAAGTAGCTTATTTTTCTTTCTGATTTCATGATACTTGGGCATATCTTATTCTATCAGATTTTTTTCTACTTTGGTTCATAGTCTTCATAGCTGTGTAGAACTGTTACTTGCCCTCCTCCATTGAAAGATTACTGAGTGCCTTCTGGTGCTTTAAGAGTTGGACCAAGGTCAGATCCAACTCAGGTTCTCTGGGCTCTGTGTCTGAAGAGCATTGTATCTTTAGCAATAGGTATTTAATTTCTACCTCTGAAAGACAGTTAAAGGCAATAGCAATAGCCTGTCATATTTTAGGAGTCCATAAAATTTTGACATCCCTGACCACCATCTCAAAAGAGAACTCTACATGCTTGGTGTTGGAGATGGACTATGGCTCCTGCGCAGAACAATGTCAACACAGAATGAAATATTTGTTTAAGACTATGTATATGATGGCATGTGTATATTTATTTCAATGTGTCTTGTGCATTTAAAAATGTATTGTCAATACTATAATTTATGATGTTTTCCTCTCGATCCTCAGCCACATACAATGGTCCTTTTTCCCTTTTTTTGGTATTTGTGATTACTACAGGATCTGACTCATATGAAGATTTGGAGTTTTGTGACATTTGTCTCTCTAGGTACAGGTTACCTCACACAATATGATCCTTTTCAAATTCTATACATTTATCTGCAAATTTCTTGATTTCATTTTACTTTATCATTGACAGTATTCCATAGTACAGATGGACCACAGTCTCTTATTATTCACTCATCAGGCAAAGCACATTTAGGTTGTTTCCATCCCTAGGTATTGTGAATAGATCAGTAATGGGCATGGCTGAGTAAATGACTGTAATCAGGGTCTGTTGATCTTCTCTTCTCAAAAAACTGCTTTCAGATTTGTTGATTCATTGTATTATTTCCTTTGTTCCTATTTCAATAATCTCTGCTTTGAGTTTTATTATTTCTTGATTTTGACTATTTTTAAATTGATTTCTTCTTGTTTTTCCAATTTTTTAAGTTATACCATTAAAGTCATTTATTCATACTTTTTGACTTTTTAAATGTAGGTACTTAGAACTATAAATTTTTCTTCTTGGACTGACTTCAATGTGTTCAAGAAGTTTTGTATTTTGATTTTCTTTTAATTACAAAACATGTCTCCTTTCTATATTGATTTCTTCTTTGACCCATTCATCATTCAGTAATGAGGTGTTCAGTTTCTAGGAGTTTGTGTATTTACTAGAGATTTGTTTGCTGTTGGTTTTAAGTTTTATTATACCATGGTCAGATAGGAAGCTCAAAGATATTTCAGTCTTTCTGAATCTGTAATAATTTGTTTTGTGTTCCAGGATGTGGTCTATCTTAGCAATGTTTCTGTGTGGGCTGAGGAGAATTTGGAAGATCAGATGGGTTCACTGGGCAAGGTTCTGAAGAAAGAGGTATATGATCTGGCTGGATGGAGAGGTTAGATGTGGGATGGTGGGGAACCTATAGGTCTGGTGGAGCAGGCACAACAGATCCTGGAGAAAGCTACTACAGGTCCACTACAGAGCTTGATAGTGGTGGAGCTATGGGTGGCCAGATTCTAGAATTTTAAGTAAGACATATCTAAAACTGGATTAACTTACTGTGTATTTGTCAAGCATAAGAAATGTTCCTCACTGCCATTGCTTGTATAAGTAGCAACACTGACCAGTTTCCAAGTCTTTCCTCAGTCTTCCTCCTCAAGAAGCTCCTCCCATTGGCAGAAGTCAGACAGATGGAGCTTGCTGCACCAAGAGCACAAACGTGTGTATAAAGGGATCTGTTCTCTTTGCCAGTGAATGAAGTCAGTTGAAAAGGAAGCCCAGAGGCTGCTCAAACAGTAAATGATTGTTCAAATCCAGCTTTACACTGAGATCTTCAGGGCTCTTTGTTGATGATTTCTGTTTCTTTACTGAACTTCTTTATTTTTCATCTGTGTCTAGTAGCATTTGTTCACAGCTATTTTAAAATCTTTATCAGAAATTTCAGACTTGTATTCTCATCTGGATGCTGGTATATATTGTTTTATGAAACTCACTTTGGGATCTGGCTGGATTTCTATTTTGTTTGACAATACTTAACATGACCCTAGATATTGTTATAAGGTGCTATGGGCTCTGGACTCTATTGAGGTTTTCTATTCTTCTGGCTCTTCTGGCATTGTCTGATTCAGGGCTGGAGGTTACACTTTACCAACATGTAGTAGACATGGAAATCAATTTCAACTAGCTCCTACCAACACTCAAGAATGGCTGTGCTATTCTTGCTGGCTGGCCATGAGCTGGGATGACACTCGTGGGCAGGCTGGCTCTGTGGTAGGGTAGTCTCCTTGTACTAGTAAGTTCTGAGCAGACCAGTTTGAAAATATAGACAGGCACCTTTATGTCCTTCCACAGGGCCAGGCTATCTTTAAAATTTTTTAATTTACAAGATACATCAGTTTCCCTGGCTGCAATTTGCTGACTAGTACTAATTTGTCTTGATAGCTGATTCTTAGCAATCACAGTCCTTTTATTTCAATCTCAAGCGGTAGGATTCACTCTTGGATCACACATTGCGCATCACTGGCTCTCAATCTGTCTCTACCTGTTTATATATGCAGGTTACAGAATAGCTACAGAATAATTAGAGGCCCCAGCAGAGTTAAAGGAGGCTGTACTGAAGGAGGCAGAGAGCTGACAGATTCAAAGAAAACCAACCTATGGGGTTGATATGAGGAACCCCTTTAGAGATCTGCTGAAGGTACCACTGCAGGGAAGAACTTTGTGGCTGAATCTAGATACAGAAGGGAGGTCTATGGCAAGGGATCACAGAGGCGAAGAGCAGAGGCAGGTCCAGATGGACAAATAGACAGATGGTAATTGGTGGCTGAGCCAAGCTGAGGCTCCTGGGACAAGTGGGAGGGCCCTGCCTGTCTGTCCCTCGATGCCTATGCTGAGTGGTGAGTTGTCAAGTTGGTTGGGTCATGGCTGCAACAGCCTCAGGTCCCTACCTCTTTATAGAGTCCTGAAGGGAGTGCTGAATACTTGTCTGGTGTCATGTGTTCAATATGGCCTTGTTCTCTTTCTAAAATACAGTTTTAATATGCCATATTCTCATATGATCGCAATTTATTTAGTAAGCTTATGGTGCAGTATGCTTTGCTGTTTAGGAATGGGTAAGTTACTGTCGTTCTGTAGGTGGTGTCAACAAGCCTTTGTTTGCAATCAAAATGAAACTAGATTCCTCTTGTGAAATAGAGTCTTCCAGGGCAAAGAAGATCCAGAGGAAATAAATGTTATTTTATACAACATGGAGTAGCAAGGAACAGCCTGACCGCCACAGCTAACAAGGAAACTTTCAAGGCACCACAAAACCCATCTGCTGATTTCTCTGTGAGTGGGAGAAGCATCTGGCCCTGTCTGGCGGGCCCTCAGCCCAGTGTACCAGCGGCCCGCAGTGGCCAGTGGCTATCAGCACCCACTGGTATTCTATCTCCCACAGCTGTGGAGTTTGAGGTGTTGAACATTTCTCTTACTTGACCAACCTCAAGCCTTCCTGTTGGCTTTCACAAGCACATGGGGATCAGGACAGGCTCTCTCAAAGGTGTCCTGTTCAGCTGCAGGAGAGTTTTTCCTAAGAAAGTTCCCCTCTTTTCCCAGATATCCTCTTCTTCCCTTAGCTGGAGAGGTCAGGCATTTGTGCAACCGTGTTTGTCTCACTGAAACTTTTGATTGTGGTGTCCTCCAGCTCTGAATCTCTGAGGTAAGAGGGCAAACACTGAGCCAATGCCCACTGGCTCTTGGCTCCCAACAGCATCACCTTCTTAAATTGGCTTTTCAGTCTCACCCACATCAGCCATGATGGTTGGTTGTACTTTGCAGGAGGAGTAGAAATCAGTACTTTTGCATCTTCTAGAGTAGAAGTTGGAGGGATCCAGCTGCAAGCCCTTTAGCTCTGGGTTTCTGCTTGGAATGTTGCTTGGGTTGGACTTGGCTTTGTCCCCTCCCTAAGCCTTTTCTCTGCCTTTCCTCCACCTGTCACCAAGTTCACATCCTCCTCATGCCAGCTTTCAACAAAAGGCCTATACCTGGCTTTCTTCTCTTCCATGACAGTTCTTACTTGAGATCTCCATAGCTTCTGGTCTTTTTGCTCAGTATCCTGCTGGTAGCTTCTCTGAGGGATTCTCCTGAGAACTGCTTTCTATCTGGGCTCAGTCTGTAGATCTTTTCGAATGCAAATCAGTGAGTGTATCCATCTGTCATACGTGTACCCTTCCCCTGTGTGGCACAAAGTTCACAGAGGAGCAGGTATGGGCTGTGGCTCTTGGCCAAGAGCACCTAAGCTACAGGAGCCATCAGAACAGATAACTTTTTCCCCAGCTTCAGTTTGAAAGAGGACTGATACTTTTGGTTTCTTCTTGGTGGGCTGCACACCAGGAGTCAGATCTCCAAATAGACAAGTTTCTTGTTCTTTCTTTATTTAATGCTTTTCTGATCAGAAAGTTCCACCCCTCCCATAAGTTCTTAAACTAGGAAACTCACACATTACACTCATTCAGTTTTATTTCAGACAATATATGCTGCAATAAAAAAGCTACTTACCAGTAAATATAACTTTTTTCTCTTTTATTTCATTTCCAATCTTTAATCATTGTGAGTCAAACTGAATTATTCATAATTCTTAAAACAACATAATGTTGGGCATGTTTACTATAATTTAAAGTGGCAATTTAGACCGGAGGAAAATACTGCTATTTATTCTCTGTTTCCACGTGTAACTAAGGAATTAATCTTGGCTCAACATGATGTCACTGCTTGGTAGCAATGCCTTCCTACCATGTGCACACTTCACATGCATTCTTGAAGTTTTATTTTTACTCATTTTTAATTAGAAATATAGCCCTTAGGCAAAATAAAGGAAATGATTCATTTTTGTGGAAATGCTGCAAACTATAGCTAGGGGGTTGTTCTGGAGCCTTCCTTAGGGCCGTATATCTTCAGCTACTAGCATTTTGCTAATAACCCCATGGGACCCTTATGGGAGAATCATATCACTAATTGGACAGCCACCGTAGGTCTTGTTTTAGAAATGGTCTTGTATATGCCCTGTCACAGGAAACATGAGTTTTGAAGAAAGTACAAGTGAGAGCTGTCCTTTGATAGGTTGGCTTCTAGCTGCCTGATTTGAATAAGTTGCACAATTGTAGCCACCGGTATCTAAGCATTAATAACAGAATTATAGACTTGAAAAAATAGAAATTCTAGTTTTAGTGGGAGATGGTTGTTTAAAACCTTCCTTCAGGAGGCCTCCAAGTAGACTTTGCATTTATATTCTCTGTATTAACCTATATCAGAGGCACCAGCCTACTCCTGCATCCCAGGACTGAAAGCAGAGAGCTTGTTGCCATAGAGATTTGGACTTTGGATTTTATAATGATTCTTTTTTTTTTTTTCATTGTGGGTGGTTAAATTTACTTGACTCCTATAACAAACATGATTCAGAGAAGGAACACACTGAAACTTTTACCTTAAGTTGACAGTGGTAAACTGATAGCAATATTCTAAGGTCAGTAGTGCTGACAGCCAACAAGAATCCACCTTAAGAGTCAGGGATGGAGAGATGGGTCTTGGAGGTTAAGAGCACTTGCTGCTCTTGCAGAAGACCAGAGTTCAGTTCCCAGCACCCACACTGGGCAGCTCAAGACTGCTTATAACTCCAGGTCCACGTGGGAAATTCAGTGCTATCCTCTGGCCTCTGAGAGCAGCTGCCTGCATTTCAGTGAATGCCTCCTTCTGGAAGGAGCTTAGACAGGTGGTTTCTGGACATGCATATATCCCAAGAAGGCCAGTTTTGGGGGCCATGTCCTTGTTCCTTGTCTATCAGCTCCATAACTTGATCTAGATCTCCAGGCAGCACTCCTGGTCTGGTTTGTTCACAGGACAGCTTGCCCTGCTCCACCCCAAAGGTTTTCCTTTCTCTAGACAGGGAAGTGGATTACTAAGAGCTGTCAGATGCAGGGCCTGTGGTCTTTCTGTGCCCTCACTCCCAACCACCCCAGGATCGCAGACTATCTATACCCCAGCAGTACTTCGAGTCTTCTTAGTTCCTACTGATCTCTTGGCACAGGTTTCAGATTGTGTTCTGTCTTTGGGTATAAGAATCTTCAAACTACCAAATAGTGGGGTCAATGGTATACAGACTTATTCCTGGTCCCCCCCCCCCCGAGTTAACAGGGAGGCTTGAGGGCATTCAACTCCACATGCCAGTGTATCCAGCTTTCATCAGAAATCCATGTCTAGTCCATCCTTTTCCCCAGTGCTATCAACTTACGTCCATTCTCTAAGAAATAGTTCTAATCCTGAATCATGTGCTGATTGACGGTATTCACAATATATCAAAGTTTGCTTCAGACAGTCTGATCTGACTGTCTATATGCAGGCTGACTTTCACTTGTCTGTGTTTTATGGCTAGTTTGTTCAATCACAAAGAATTTATCACATTAACATGCCACATCTTAATTGTTTAAGTCAACTCTAAGATGCATTTTACTAGGTTATCAAAGATGCAAAACTTTGTCAAAATTCATACTGACTGTTGCCATGAACTATTTGAAAATTTTAGGATGAAAACATTCATGAAACACAACTTATCTTTCTAAATGGAATTTGAAATCTACCCCCATTTCTCCCATTAGTTTTCGGGTGGTGAGAAGAGCAACTCACAGTTATGATCAACTTCTAGTAATTTCTCTGTGGTGCAGAGCTTTTGACTGAAGATAAGAGCACTTGGGTTCCACTGCTCCCAAGGCCAACAAATGAAGCAAGTTGCTAGATACAGTCCCACTGAAGACCCTGAAGTGCAGAGTGCATCTGGTACCGCACCCTCAAATCTGAGAAGTCTTTTGTGTGTGTGGGTGTGGTTATTTCAAGACAAGGTTTCTCTGTGTAGCCCCGACTGTCTGTCCTGGAACTCACTCTGTAGACCAGGCTAGTCTTGAACTCAGAAATCTGCCTGCCTCTGCCTCCCAAGTGCTGGGATTAAAGGCATGCACCACCACTGCCTGTCTCTGAGAAGTCTTTATTTACTACTTTGGAGATGGGCATGGGGTGAGATTTTTTTTTACTTTTTAATTCAGTCCTTGATTGTCTGTTAGCGTAGCACATCAAGCAGATCTTATGCAACAACCATCTTTGCTCTAGAACAAGAGGTTTAGTTCCAGATATTTCTTGGTATATCTAGATTTGACCTCATCTTCTGAAACATGCATGCAAGCCTGCCATTTGCAACAGAAAGGATTTAAATACAAACATTAAAAGTGCTATCTTTGAACAAAAATTAGGGAGGAAAATATCAGGGATCCTTCAATATTCCTGCATGCTGTGAAATCTAGGCATGTGCTGAAAATAACACCCATTGTTCTTTACAGTGCACCTCTGGCTGTTTTGTTAGACAAATGAATGACAACACATCACTTATTATTCAACTCAGATCTCTGATAGGCCTAGCTCCTTTGCCTACAGAAAACATATGGGGTGTATTTTAGATTTATGTCTCTGTGCTTTCTTCTACGATCTCAGAGTCCAATGGAAATCACGAGATGCATGATAAATCTCCCTTTAGATACCGCATCTAAAGCAGGCTTGTAGAAAAGGAAGTTAAGGAGACATTTTTCTTAAGCTAACATTGTCTAGTTTTTCTTAGATATAGCTCCCAATGGGGAATATACATGTCAAAAACAAAGCAGGTCAGAGCAAAAGAATTCACATGGAGAGAGATTTAATTGCAAGGGGATTCAGTACTGCCCCAGGCCCGTTTGCAGTGGAGTATTAATGATGGAGTGAGACACATGGAGGAGAAATATCTGATGCTGCTCAAGGAATAATAAAAGACCCACCAACCTGCCTTAATTCAGTGCCAGGAATAACACTGGGCATACTTTTATTGACTTACATAAATTCTTCTCCACTGCAGTTCGTATTCGGAGACTCAGAAAGAAATCAGTACAGCAGGAGAGACAGGCCAGGGAAAAGGTGGAGGGATTGGAGAAGAAAAATAACCCTCTTGAATCCAGCTTTCTCTCTTGGAAGCTGCTCTCCTGGTGATGGACTGATTGAGTGATAGATCCTGGGCCCCACCCACACACAGAGTTTAGGATTTCTTTGTGATTTCTAAATCTAAAACTTGAGGCATAGTTACTTGGTAACAGAAGAACAGAGTTCCATTCTGTATCATCACCGGGCTTTGCACTCTGAGGCTGACTCACAGACTCTCCTGTCTCCATGTTCAGAATCTTCGGGAACGTGAGTGAACACCTTGGGATCCCTGCACAGACTGCTCATCGGAAAGCTTGCCTTCTCCAACATGCTATTGAGCTGTACAGAAACTGGACGAGCTAGATATTGTGTCAAGGAGATTCTGGTAAGTAATTGTCATCCCACCACCTCTATTGAGTTTTAATAAGTTTGCTTATTAAGAGTTAGCTCAACATTAACAGATAAGTCTGTGCTGGAGCTGCTGCCTAAGGCTACAGATCCACAATCCAGCTCAGCTTGTCTAGGACTTCACGGAGAAGCAACCAAGCAAGAGCCTCACAGCTTGTATCTACTGTTTCCTCCGAAGGATAGAGCAGGGAGCAGAGCTAGTGGGAGTTGTCACTAAACACGGCGGCGCCAGTGGAAACAAAAGGGAGAGATCAGCAATACTACATTTTACATTTTACAAATGTTACAATATTACATTTTTAAAAATCCATGTGTGTAATCAAGAAACAATAGCTGTCATCGCCTGCAAAAATCAGGCCAGCCACAGCACCACAAAATATATGGAGCAACATGTTCTCGAAACGACATGGGCAACATGAAAATGAACCCTGGGAGATGAAAAGCAAATTGGGCCTGCATGTGCCCCATGCGATTGTCTACAGCTCACTTGATCCGTCCCAGAGGGTAGCAGGACTAGCATTTCTGAGAGTCTGAGGACAATACGATGGCTGTAGGTGACAGCACAGGCTGATGAAGGAGGCAGAGGGTCCTGGAGAGCGTTGTCTGAGTCCTGCTTTGTGCATGCCCACAGAAAATGCTGAAAGCCAGAGTAAGGACCATCTAGAGAGATCAAAGGGAAAAATCTGTGCTCCCAGAAGGCTGTGCGTGGGGCCTGCCCCTCTGCTGGCTTAAGA
>JADRCD010221872.1:30057-64662 GCA_019843815.1 Montemys delectorum | reverse complement strand
ATATATATATATATATATATATATATATATATATATATATATACACATAATCAAGGATAGCTGGTGCAGGATCCTTTCTACCTCCGTCTACACCTAGGAGAGACTACTGATCCACAGTCCTCTCTGCACCTTCCCAGCAAGTGGAGAGCTTACCTCCAGGGAATGCTCCAATCCAGGGACTCAGGTAGGTCCAGCCTCCGGGAGGCACAGGCCTCAGAAGTGGCAGAGTAGCCAGCCCAGGATCCTTTCTACCTCCCTCTACACCTAGGAGAGACTGCTGATCTACAGCCCTCTCTGCCTCTTCCCCACAAGTGGAGGCTTGCCTCCAGGGAGTGCTCCAACCCAGGGACTCAGGTGAGATTACCATTTTCTCTCTGGTGACCTCCTAAGGCAAGTCCAGCTGGGAGGCACAGGCCTCAGAAGTGGCAAGATAGCCAGGACAGGATCCTTTCTACCTCCATCTACACATAGGAGAGACTGCTGATCCACAGTCCTCTCTGCCCCTTCCCCACAAGTGGAGGCTTGCCTCCAGGGAGTGCTCCAACCTAGAGACTCAGGCAGGTCCAGCAGGGAGGCACAGGCCTCAGAAGTGGCAGGGTAGCCATCACAGGATCCTTTCTACCTCTGTCAACACCTAGGAATATAATTCCTTGCATCCTATCAGATCACCATGGACTAAGGCTGCTCCTCAATAACAACATAAACAATAGAATGTCCACACACACGTGGAAGTTCAACAACACTCTACTCAATGATAAGTTGGTCAAGGAAGAAATAAAGAAAGAAATTAAAGACTTTCTAGAATTTAATGAAAATGAAGCCACAACATACCCAAACTTATGGGACACAATGAAAGCAGTCCTAAGAGGAAAACTAATAGCATAAAGTGCCTCCAAAAATAAACTGGAGAGAGTATACACCAGCAATTTGACAGTACATCTGAAAGTTTTAGAACAAAAAGAAGCAAATTTACCCAAGAGGAGTCAAAGGCAGGAAATAATTAAACTCAGGACTGAAATCAACCAAATGGAAACAAAAAGAACTATACAAAGAATCAACCAAACCAGGAGCTGGTTCTCTGAGAAAATAAACAAAATGGATAAACCCTTAGCCAGACTAACTAGAGGGCAAAAAGACAATGTCCTAATTAACAATATCAGAAATGAAAAGGGAGACATAAGAACAGACACTGAGGAAATCCAAAAAATGACGAGATCCTACTACAAAAGGCTGTACTCAACAAAACTGGAAAACCTGGATGAAATGGACAATTTTCTAGATAGGTAGCAGGTACCAAAGTTAAATCAAAATCAGATAAACAATCTAAACAGTCCCATATCTGCTCATGAAATAGAAACAGTCATTAATAGTCTCCCAATGAAAAAAAGCCCAGGACCAGATGGGTTTAGTGCAGAGTTTTATCAGACATTCAAAGAAAACCTAATATCACAATATTCCTCAAACTATTCCACAAAATAGAAACAGAAGGTACTCTATCCAGAAGCCACAATTACTCTTATACCTAAACCACACAAAGACATAACAAAGAAAAAAAACTTCAGATCAATTTCCCTTATAAATATCGATGCAAAAATACTCAATAAAATTCTTGCAAACCGAACCCAAGAACACATCAAAACGATCATCCATCATGATCAAGTAGGCTTCATTCCAGGGGGGCAGGGATGGTTCAATATATGGAAATCCATCAACGTAATTTAGTATATAAACAAATACAAAGAAAAAAACCATATGATCTTCTCATTAGATGCTGAGAAAGCATTTGACAAAATCCAACATCCCTTCATGATAAAAGTCTTGGAAAGATCGGGAATTCAAGGCTCATACTTAACATAGTAAAAGCAATATACAGCAAACCAGTAGCCAACATCAAACTAAATGGAGAGAAACTTGAAACAATTCCACTAAAAACAGGGACTAGGCAAGGCTACCCACTCTCTCCCTACCTATTCAATATTGTACATGAAGTCCTAGCCAGAGCAATTAGACAACAAAAGAAGATCAAAGGAATACGATTTGGAAAGGAAGAAGTCAAATTCTCACTATTTGCTGATAATATGATAATTTACTTAAGTGACCCCAAAAATTCCACCAGAGAGCTCCTAAACCTGATAAACAACTTCAGCAAAGTAGCTGGATATAAAATTAACTCAAGTAAATCAGTGGCCTTCCTCTACACAAAGGATAAACAGGAGGAGAAAAAAATTAGAGAAACAACACCCTTCACAATAGTTACAAATAATATAAAATACCTTGGTGTAACTCTAACTAAGCAAGTAAAAGATCTGTTTGACAAGAACTTCAAGTCTCTGAAAAAGGAAATTGAAGAAGATCTCAGAAGATGGAAAGATCTCCCATGCTCATGGATTGGCAGGATTAATATAGTAAAAATGGCCATCTTGCTGAAGGCAATCTACAGATTCAATGCAATTCCCATCAAAATTCCAACTCAATTGTTCATAGGCTTAGAAAGAGCAATTTGCAAATTCATCTGGAATAACAAAAAACCCAGGATAGCCAAAATTATTCTCAATAATAAAGGAACCTCTGGTGGAATCACCATCTCGGACCTTATGCTGTACTACAGAGCAATTGTGATAAAAAAAAAAAAAAAGAAAAAGAAAACTGTGTGGTGTTGGTATAGTGACAGGCAGGTAGATCAATGGAATAGAATTGAAGACCCAGAAATGAACCTACGCACCTATGGTCACTTGATCTTTGACAAAGGAACTAAATCCATCCAGTGGAAAAAAGACAGCATTTTCAACAAGTGGTGCTGGTTCAACTGATGGTTAGCATGTAGAAGAATGCAAATTGATCCATATCTATTTCCTTGTACAAAGCTCAAGTCCAAGTGAATCAGGGACCTCCACATAAAACCAGATAAACTGAAACTAATAGAAAAGAGAGTGGGGAAGAGCCTCAAGCACATGGGCACAGAGGAAAATTTCCTGAACAGAACACCAATAGCTTCTGCTCTAAGATCAAGAATTGACAAATGGGACCTCATAAAGTTGCAAAGCTTCTGTAAGGCAAAAGACACTGTCAATAGGACAAAATGGCAAACAACAAATTGGGAAAAGATCTTTACCAATCCTATATTTGATAGGGGCTAATATCCAATGTATACAAAGAACTCAAAAGTTTGACTCCAGAGAACCAAAAAACCCTATAAAAAATGGGTTACAGAGTTAAACAAAGAATTTTCAACTGATGAATACCGAATGGCTAAGAAGCACCTAAAGAAATGTTCAACATCCTTAGTCATCAGGGAAATGCAAATCAAAACAACTCTGAGATTCCACCTCACACCAATCAGAATGGTTAGGATAAAAAACTCAGGTGATAGCAGATGCTGACGAGGTTGTGGAGAAAGAGGAACCCTCCTTCATTGTTGGTGGGATTGCAAGCAGATTCAACCACTCTGGAAATCAGTTTGGCGGTTCCTCCAGAAATTGGACATAGTACTACAAGAGGACCCAGCTATACCAATCCTGGGCATATACCCAGAAGATGCTCCAACGTGTAATAAAGACACATGCTCCATTTTGTTCATAGCAGCCTTATTTATAATAGCCAGAAACTGGAAACAACCCAGATGTCCCTCAACAGAGGAATGGATACAGAAATTGTGGTACATCTACATACTGAAGCTATTAAAAACAATGAATTTATGAAATTCTTAGGAAAATGGATGGATCTGGAAAATATCATCCTGAGTGAGGTAACCCAATCACAAAAGAACACACATGATATGCATTCTCTGATAAGTGGACATTAGCCCAGAAGATTGAAATACAGAAGGCTCACAGCCATCCATTGGACTGAGTATAGGGTCCCCAATGAAGACGCTAGAGAAAGGATCCAAGGAGCTGAAGGGCTTGCAGCCTGTTAGGACAAACAACAATATGAACTACTTAGTAACCTCAGAGTTTCCAGGGACAAATCCACCAACCAAAGAGTACACATGGTGGGACTAATGGCTCCAGCAGCATATATATAGCAGAAGATGACCATGTCGGTCATCAATGGGAGGAGAGCCCCTTGGCTCTGTGAACGTTCTATGCCCCTGTGTAGGGGAATGCCAGGGTCAGTAAGCAGGAGAGGGTGGGGTAGTGAGCAGGGGCAAGGGGGTGGGAACAGGGTTTGTTTTTGTCTTTGTTTTGTTTTATTTTATTTTTGGAGGGGAATGTGGGAAAGGAGATGTTGTATGACATGTACATAAAGAAAACAATGTAATAAAAAAAGAAATAAACAAAACCAGGAAAAAATATATAATATCTTCATTTATTCTTTGAGAAATTTATGTGTACAGCATATTTTAATCAAAATTTATTCCCTATTCCCTCTCCCAACTCTTCCTGGAGCTTCTGTCCCATAATGTCCCTCTCCAAAATTGATATCCTTTTTTAAAACCCCAATGACTCCAGTTAGTGTGGTCCATATGTGCAAGGTATAGATCTGTATAGGTATAAGTATACATTATACAGGTATGGGTACATGGGCAGGAGCATGGGCATTCTACCAAGGGTCACATCCCTGAAGAAAATTAACTTTCCCTCCCTTTGTAGCCATCTCCTTCCAATAGCTCTCCAGATAAAGATGGGATCTTGTGTACCCATCCCTCATCCATACTAGAATATTGTCAATCTTGTTCTTGTGCAGATCTTGTGCAGGTAACCACATCTTCAGTGAGGCCATGAGTGCAATCGCAATGACCAGAAGATGTTGATCTCCCAAACCTTTGGCTTTTACAAATTTTCTACTGCTTCTTCTGTGACGTTCCCTGACCCTTGGTAAGAGGGTCATATAGATGTCTAATTACAGCTGAGCACTCCATGGTCACGAAGATTCTGTACTTTGACCAGTTGTGAATGTTTGTATTAACTGCTACCAGCGACAAAAAGAAGCTTCGCTGATGATGGCTCAGGGATACACTAATTTAGGGAAAAAGATAAATATTTAGAAGACATTTTGAAAGTATTTCAATGTAGCAAAATTATAGTGGTAGGTTTTCCCCTAGGGCATATGAGACACTAGACATGGGTTCCTGGTTTTACAGAACCAGGAATGAGTTCCTTCCTGTGTAGTATGCCTTAAATCAAAAACTTAAAAAAAAAATTGGTTACACATAAAACATCTATACCACTATTACGCTAATGAAGCTATTAATTATTGAATATTAGGTTTGTGTTTTGCTATTTCACCAAACCTGTTGCTCAAGTGTAAATGTTTTCCAATGGAGACTTTAAGATCTTCAAGTAATAGGACTATGCTTTTGTAAAGGAAAAAAAAAAGAATAATTTGAATTTTTTTCTTTCTTATTTGTATGCCTTTTATTTCTTTTTCTTGCCTTATTGCTCTAAGACTTCAAGCACTATGTAAACTAAGAGCATGGAGAGTACGTATCTCAGTTTTGATCCTAGTTCTGAGGAAGACTTCACTTTTTCCCCCACTTTAGTTAGATATAGGCTTGTCGTATATTGCCTTTATTATGTTGCTGTATGACCTTATTATTTCCAGGTTTTTTCAGGGCTTTTTTCATAAAGAGATATTTAATTTCATCAAAAGTGTCTTCTTAATTCATTGAGATGAAAATATGACTTCTGGCCATGAATTTGTGTTTATTGGTTTGCATATGTTGAAGCTTCTTGCATCCTTGGAATGAAACCACATGATCATGATGCATTTTATTAAAGTTTTTGGCATCTACTTTAATTAAGGGAATTGCTGTATATTTTTCTTCTTCTTATTTTGTCCTTCCACAATTTTGGAATCAGGGTAATACTGACTAGATAAATTGAGTTTGGAATCCTCCTTCCCTTTTGTCTTATGGAATATTTTGTTTATAATATATAAGATTTTTCTTTTTCCTATTTAATAATATTTGTTTTAGAGACTAAAACTGTAACTTTTTTGAAAATGTTCTATGGCATATTTAGATCAGACACACTCATTACCTTCTCTTACACATTCCCTATGCCTGCTGAATCCTCTTCTTTTTTACATTAAATGCTCCTCCTTCTTTCATGTCTTCGTGTGTGTGTGTGTGTGTGTGTGTGTGTGTGTGTGTGTGTGTGTGTGTCCCATTGAGGTTTTTAGGGTTGATTTCATAAGAATGAGTCAGGGGTTATTTACTGAAGCATGGGCACTTAACCAGTTGTTATACCACTAAAGAAAATGATTCCCATCCCACACCAGAAGCCATATACTGCTAACAGATCCTGGGGGGATATCCAGGCCCCTCCCCATCCACGATATTGATGGGTTCAATATTGTGTAGGTAATCACAGCTTCTATGAGTTCATGAGTACAATAGACATGTCATGCCCAGAATATGCATTTTACACTACTTTCTCATCCTCCAGCCCTCACACTCTGTTCCCTCATCTTTCATATTCTCTAACCCTTGGAGGATGTGATTTAGATACCCCATTTTGAGCTGAGCATTCAATAGTTACTCTCAGCATTTTTTGGTATGTGTGTGTATATGTTATGCATGTATATATGAGATCAGCATATGCCTCTCTCTCTCTTTCTGTGTGTGTGTGTGTGTGTGTGTGTGTGTGTGTGTATCTGTATGTGTGTGTGAGTTCATGCACATGAACATATACAGAGGCCAGATAAAGACAATGAGAAGTCTATTATTCCTAACCACCTTATTTGTTAAGAAAGACTTTATGATTGAGCCTAGAGCTAGTTAAATGGCTGACAAGCCCAGCAATACTCCTGTTTCTACCTACTCTCTAATTGTGCTGGACCATTAGGTACTAGCTTTTCATATGGATTCTGATGATTTGAACTCGAGTCCCTATCGTTTTTTAAAACATGGCCTATCTATGGTCTGTTCTATATTCTTAGTTCTGTTCTCAGCATTTTGATCAATTATGAGTTTCAATATTTACTACCACCCACAGCAAAAAGCTATTTCCTGACCAAAACTCATATCAACATAATCTGTAGCTATAAGTATTTAGAAGGCAAATTGATAACATCTATTTAGCAAAATAACAGTAGTAGGATGTATGTGCTCCTTAGCCATAGGTTTTGACTAGATTACAGTACCTAGCAAGAGTTCCCTCTTATGCAGCAAATTTCTAATCCAATCATAAATCAGTTATTTATTTACCTAACAATCTAGTCACTATTGTACCAGAGGTCATAGCTTGTCTTACAGATCTGTATTGTAGCACAGAGGATCAAAATCTTAATAAGACTACTAATGATATTTCTCCCCCTATGAAAAATGTTCTCCAAGAAGAAGCTTCCAACTATGTTCTAAGTTTATTTCTCTATGTCCCACAACCAAAGTATTTGACATCAGTAAAATCATATCATTCAGGTCAGGTGGAAAAGAAGTAACTCAGAAGTTTCTTTGGTTTCTTTCTTTGAAAGGTCAGTAACTTTTGTAAAGTTTATGTTATGATTTGGCACTTGTATCTTGCAAACAATGAAATTTTTATATTCTTTCTCTGTCCTTTATTCTTGGCATTTTAATTATCATCTGATGTAGAGAATTTATTTTCTTACCACCAGAGCAATACCATCAAAACAAACAAGTTACAGAAATATGACAAAACTTAACTAAATTAAATTAGTAAATAACTAAAAACTTGTCAAAATATAGAATAAATGGTTAAAGAAGATAAAAATAAGAAGAAGAAAAAATAAAGAAAGAGTTTGGGAAAGGGAAAGAAAACGTTGAAGCAAAGATAAAGAGAAAAAAGGAAAGAGAATGAAAATTATGTGAGAGAGAGAAGAGGGAGGAAGAGAAAAATCTAATTATAAAATAAATGGAAGGTGACTTGAAAAAGCTATATAAGGATAAAAAGAGAAATATGAAGAAAGAAAGGAAAGAAAGAAAGAAAGAAAGAAAGAAAGGAAGGAAGGAAGGAAGGAAGAAAGAAAGAAAGAAAGAAAGAAAGAAAGAAAGACCTGCCTCTAGAGGCATTGAAGGTATGACTGCTGTATCACATGTTGCATCAGTAGGTGGCAGAGAAGAGAAAGGCTGTCTACAGTCAGTATTCTGACCTATGAACACCTGAATAATTAGTAGCCTAACATTCTCTGAAATGACCACCAGTCTGGCACTAGAGGATCCAGACAAGGAGTTAGCCTGAGATGATCATGAGTGTGGTGCAGTGCAGGCCCAGATGGGCTCCCAGGATGAGGAGCAAGCTAATGACTAGAAGAACCTTGCCTGGGACCATGGGACCCCTATGGGAGTGAGCCTGAGAAAGATGCCTGGGACCACTCTGGCAAGCTGGTTGAGAAGCTAGCCCAAGAGCACCACCACACCTGCTCCATGGGACCCATACAGGAGCTAGCCTGAGATGACCACCAACCTGCCACACAAGCCTTTGGTAGCAGAATATACCCAAGTGCTCAGCCCAAGCAGATCAGCCTCAGCTTGGAGAGGGTTCCTGAAGAAGGAGTGCTTGGAGGGGTGAAAAAATGACTTGAAGTCAATCATGGATACTAGCTGACAGCTCTGTGTTCTGCTTGAGCTGGTTCTCCAGATAGTTGTGTAGATATCTCAGCTCTTTCGGACCAAAGCCCGGTCTCTTATTTGCATACCAAAGCAGTTGTTTACCCAAGTTCCTTTTTGATTATCCCACAAATCAGTATTTTAGGTCTTTTGTCCCTTGATTCCTCGGAAGAGACAGCAAGTACGTTTTTTAACAGAGCAAATGAACTCAGAGCTCTGCTTGTCTTTGTAAGCACAAACAATAAGTTTACCTGGGTAGGATCCCATCCTGAGATTACCATTCCCACCAGGCCTGGACCTAAACTTGCTTAGTCCCAGGCTAACCTTGAACTCAGAAATCTGCCTGCTTATGTATCTTTCTGATAAGCTGGTTCATTAGTGCAGCTGCCTTTGTTCTTTTTATGTCTATGAAGACCCTCATACAATTCATATTGCATCCTTACATAGTTGAGAAATCGTACATTCTTGAACTCATGTTTTCAGAGTTCTTTCCCACACCTTAAGGGCGGTAGTGAAGGTCACAGCATTTACCATTTTGCTAAGGAACATATTCTCACCTCCCAGACTTATGCTGTTTCTAATTATCATGGAGTCATTAACCTTAACAGGGAAAGCATTCCTCAAAGGAGGAACATGAAAATATATACATTATTACACAAACAAGCCCCATGCTCATAGCAACCATCAGTACTTGTGGAAGCTCACTCCCTGACGGCTCTGCTCCAGGTGTAGGAACTGTGTCATGTTGTTGGACTTGGAAACCAAGGTGACCCCTGCCCAGTGCCATAATGCATGAGCAGGGAATAGAACTCATGAGATGACTTCTGAGAGAACTCCAGAAACTCAGAGACCCAGCGAGCCACTAAAAGGAGCAAGTAAATGGTGGAGAAATGGAAAAGAAAGAGAAACAGAAGGATGTTAACAAAGAGAAGCTTAATTGGAGACTGGAAGGTAGTGAGGACTAGCCTGATGTGAGTAGCTGGTGATACCACCTGGGACCATGATGAAGTCCTGGCCTGTGCTGCCACTAAGGACCATGTGTCAGTCTGTGGACCTGCAGCAGAAAGGATCTGTTACCATCAAAAGCCAGGCAGGCATCCCTGGTCTGGGCTGCTGTCCAGGGACATGTTGATGTCTGAGGGCTGTGCAGGTGAGGGTCACACCCCTCATCTGGGGATTGTGGGAAAGCTGATCCTGGGAGCATGAGAGCAGGAAAGCTGACCTGCCTCTAGCAAGTGGCAGTATTCAAGAGGTGCTGGTGAGGTATCCCAAAGGATATGAACACAAGAAAGCTGGCCCTACCACTGTCTCCCTTGAGGTGTTGTGGATGAGGGAGAGATACCCTCCTCTGATCTTTCCTATAACCAAGTACACGAGGTGTGGGACCTAGTCCTGGGGTCATAAAAGTAGGAGAGCTGTCTCTGCCTCTGACCTACTACAGCACTTAGAACAGCAGGCACCTGGTCTGGGCAGCACAGTAGGGCTGACCCTGGATGTGGGAGTTGCAGGTGAGCCAGCCCTGTTGGCTTGAATGCAGGGAATCCAGACATCGCTCTTGTCAGAATGGGTGAGGGTGAAGTGCCTCCCCCTCCCTTGCCCCTCACTGTGTATAGCAGGTGGGAGAGCTAGCTGTGGGGTCATGGAAGTGGGAAAACTGGCCATGTCCCTCACCAGCTACAACACTTAGAAGAGCATGCTCTTGATCTCTCCTGGGAAGATGGATAGAGCTGAGCCTGGTTACAGGGGTTGCTGGTGAGCCAGCCCCTAGGATGAGAGAGCAGGAGAGCCATTAGGATGACCAACTCTCAGGCCCAGATCCATGGCTTTGAATTGGCCAACTCTAACATCTAACCATATCAGTGTAGTGCATGAAGGGGCCAGTCCTACAGATCCAAAACTAAAAGATCTCTATGACACAAGGCCATGATAGAATATCCAAGAGGAGTCCCAGTGAGGTTCCAGCATTGATAGAGTAGTAGAATCCAGAGGCCTTGTACCAGACCAATGACTCATTGTAATGAATATTTGAAAACAAGTGAGTGTGGATATAGGGGTATACTGTGGGACACTGTGACACACTACAGCTTCCAAGATGAGATTTTTATTTTTTGTTTGGAGAAAGACTGCAAAGGTGGAGTATGAATTTGAAGAGAGGGAGAGATGAGAAATTAACAAAGAATCAATAAAAGGTTTTTGTTTGTTTGTTTGTTTGTTTGTTTGTTTATGACAGGGTTTCTCTGCGTAGCCCTGGAACTCGCTCTGTAGACCAGGCTGGCCTTGAACTCAGAAATCCACCTGCCTCTACCTCTCAAGTGCTGGGATTAAAAGTATGTGCCACCACTGCCCGAATGTTTTTTTTTTTAATGAAAGATTTCAAAAACTAAAATAAAAGCAATGCTAAGAAATATAGTAAAGTAATAAACAAGAGGAAAAGGAAAAGAAAGAGGAGGAGTGGGGGAAGAGGAGGAAAGAGGAAGAAGAGGGAGGAGAAGAAAGAGAATGAGGAGGAAGAGGAGGAGGAGGAAGAGGAGGATGAGGAAGAGAAGGAGAAGGAGAAGGAGAAGGAGAAGGAGAAGAAGAAGAAGAAGAAGAAGAAGAAGAAGAAGAAGAAGAAGAAGAAGAAGAAGAAGAAGAAGAAGAAGAGAAGGAGGAAGAGGAAGAAAAAGGAGGAGATGATGACGATGACTGGAGAAGCTCTTCTTTAGATCCTAATATTGAATATTGGAATCTACCAGATCTGAGAGGATTACTGAGCAATACAAAGGATCATTTGCATATTTCTTAACAAAACCACTAAAAACCAAGAGAGTATGGAGTAGTGTACTCTACGTGCTGAAAGTCAATGATTGACAATCTTATTACTACATGCAACAAATCCATATGTGATAAACAAATGAGAAAAAATTCCAAAATAAAACGAAGCCAAAGAAATTCATGACACTTGAGCAGTTCTATGGAGAGTATTTAAGGGGATCTTTCAGACTGAAGAGCAAGGTAAACATATGGAGGAGTAAACCAAGCTACTGAATATTAAGAAAGAGGAAAACACTAGACACTACAAATTCAACAAAATGATAGGAATTAGCTCACATTTTTCAGTATTGATTTTGAAAACTATCAGACTAAATTCTCCAATCAAAAGACAGCAGACTATATTATAAAAACAAATGGATGGAGCTAGATAATACCATCCTGAGTGAGGTAACTCAGTCACAAAAGAATACACATATGTACTCACTGATAAGTAGATATTAGCCAAAAAAGCTTGGAATGTCCATGATACAACTCACAGACCATATAAAGCCCAAGAGGAAGGAAGGCCAAAGTATGGATGCTTCAGTCCTACTGAGAAGGGCGAAGAAAATAATCACTGAAGGGAGAGGGAGGGAGAGATCTGGGAGGGGAAAAAAGTGGGCAGGATCAAATGGGGGAGAAGACAAGGGAGAAGTACGGAGGCTCAGGAATTTGAAGGGAGGTGTGTAGCAGTGGGGTATGGGGAACTGGGGGTAGCTACTAGAAAGTTCCAAGTGCCAGGGAAGCAAGAGGTTCCTAGGACCCAACAGGGATGACATTAGTCAAAATACCCAACGAAAGGGAGAGAGAACCTGTAGAGACCATATTCAGTGGATAGACATGGCCCTGGTTGAGGGATGGGGCCACCTCCCCTCTCAAAAACATTAATCAAGAACTGCTCCTGTCAGAAAGAAATGCAGGGACAAAGAGTGGAGCAGAGACTGAAGGAAAGGTCTTTCAGACACTGCCTCACCAAGAGATCCTTCCCATCTGCACACACCAAACCCCAATACTATTGCTGATGCCAAGAAGCACTTGCTGTCAGGAGCCTGGTATAGCTGTCCCCTGATAGGCTCTGTCAGAGCCTGAGCAATAGGATGCATATGCTTGAAGCCAACCATCAGACTGAGCATGGGGACCCCAGTGGATGAGTTAGGAGAAAGACTGAAGGAGCTAAGGGGTTTGTAATCCCATAGGAAGAACAATATCAACCAAAACTCTCAAAACCATCAACCGAAGAGTACACATGGATGGACCCATGGCTCCATCTGCATATGCAGCAGACGACTGCCTTATCTGGCATTAATGGGAAGGGAGCCCCTTGGTCCTGTGGGGGTTTGATGACTCAGCTAGGGGAATGCTAGGGTGCTGAGGCAGGAGTGGATGGGTGGGTAGGGGAGCAGGAGGAGGAAGGAGGAAATGGGGGGGTTGTGGAGGGGAAACTGGGAAAGGGGATAACATTGGAAATATAAATAAATAAAATTTCCAATAAAAAAGAATAAAAAAAGAAAAAAAAACCAAACAAACAAAAAGCCAAAGGACTCTGCCTATTAATTTCTTCTAAGAAATACACCAAGCATTAAAGACAGATGGAAACTTAAGGTGAAAAAAAATAGTAAAAAGTACTCCAAACAAAGGGAAATGGAACTAGAAAACAAGTGGGAGAAGCAGTTCTAAAGGATAGATTTTAAAACAGAATAATTTGGAAGAGATAACATAGATTTATTCAGGCGCAACAGTAGTGAGTGATGAGTAATTTCAATAGTCCACTTTAACCAAAACATTAGTCTTCCTAACCAAAAAGTAAAATCAAATAAACAGATAAAAATCTGAATTAAATTGCATCGTAGATCACATGTATCTAAGAGACATCTACAGAACATTCAATCCAAACACAGCGGAGTACAAAACTATCTCAGTGGTCCATCAGATTTCTTTAAAATACATCATGTAATAGGATACAAAGCAAATCTTAACAAAGATGGAACAATTGAAATAATTTATTGCATTCAATCTGACTGTGGGTAGTAAAGCTACAGAAATATATGACATACACAAACTCACAGAGAGTGAACAGTACACTATTGAATAATGGATGGGCCATTGAGGGAAATTAAGAAGATTTAAAAATTTCCAGAATTGAATTAAAATGAAAACACAAAGCAACAAAAACTACAGAATACAATAGAAACATGACGAGAAGAGACATCCGTAGCTGTAAAATGACTATGTTAAAATTTAAAAGAGATTTCAAATAAATAACTTAAAATATACTTGGACTCTTGAAAAACAAACAAAAACAAGCCAAACCTCAAATCATTAAAAGGGAAAAGTTATCAATAAGGAAGAAATCAATAAAATGGGGATTTAAAAAACCAATATATATATACACATATATATACATATATATATATATATATATGTATATATATAAACCAAGAATTTGTTTTTTGAAAAGGAAAATAAGACATAGCTTTAGCTAAATCAAGCAAAAAATGAAGAGACCCAAATTTTCCAAATAATAAAATGATAAGATGAAAATGGGGACATTACAATGTATGCCAATGGAACTCAGAAAACCACTGGAGCATTTCATTTTTGTACATATTTAATTTTTATGTGTATAAATGTTTTGACTATATATATAAATATATGTGCACCACATACCCATCTTGTGCCTGTGAAGTCCAGAAAAGAGCATCAGATCCCCTGACATTGGAGTTATAGATGGTTGTGAGCTACCATATGGTTGCTGGGAACCAAACCCAGATCCTCTTCAGGTGCTGCAAGTACTCTTAACTACTGAAACATCTCTCCACCACCAACATTATGAAGTTATCTTAAAAACTTATATTCCACTAAATTGGTAAATCTAAAAGAAATAAATGAATTTCTAAAATATTTTACCTACCAAAATTAAATCAATACAGACAGCTTAATAGATATAAAAGAAGCAGTGAAGTCGATGTGCTAATAAACTTTTCTTAGCTAAAAACATCGAAGTTCTGATAGATTCACTGATGATTTCTACCAAACCTTGAAAGTATTAATGACAATGTTTCCTAAGCTGCTTAATAAAATAGAAGGGAGAGGGTATTGCAAAGCTCCTTCTATGAGCTAATGTTACCTTGACACTAATGCCAGAGAAAGACACACATGAAAAGAAAATTATACACCAATCTTCTCAATGAATATAAACACAAAAATTCTCAACAACATACTTGCAAATAGAAACTTTAAAGAATGTCCCCAAAAGAGCATTCACCATGATCAAGTCAACCTCTCTCTACAAACACAGGGATTTTTTTATTAGCTTTTTTTTAGATTTATTTATTTAACTTATTTATATGAGAACACTATGGCTCTCCTCAGACACACCAGAAGAGTGCATCAGATCTCATTACAGATGGTTGTGAGCCACCATGTGGTTGCTGGGAATTAACCTTAGGAACTCTGGAAGAGCAGTCAGTGCTCTTAACTGCTGAGCCATCTCTCCAGCTGATACAGGGATGTTTAAATATGCTAATAAATGCAACTCATTGCATAAATGGACTTAAAGAGAGAAAAAAAAGTCACATCATTGTCTCTATAAGTGTAGAAAAGCCTTTTTAACAAAATCCAACATTCTTTCATGGTAAAAGTCTGAAGAAAAGAGAAAATGTGGAGAGAACATAGCTAGGCATAAAGACTGTGTATGACAAGCCTACAGCCAATGTTAAGTAATCTGAAAACATTTCCAGTAAAGTTGAAGTAAAGCAAAGGTGTCCACTCTCCCCACTATTTATTCAGTCTACTTCTTAAGTTGTAGCTAGAGCCATTGGACAGAAGAAGAATATAAAAGAGGTACAAGTAAGGAAACAGGAGTCACGGTGTCTTTACTTGTAGATGATTTGATTTTTTCCCCCCAAAAGTCCCTAAAGCCTCCACTAGAAACCTTTAGATCTGACAAAACCACTGAGTACAGGCTGAGAAAGTTGAAGTGGAAACTTACGGTTTCTTTGGAAAGTCACGTGTCAAATGGTGTTCTGCTAGGGCGGACACATGAAGGAGTGTTTTCCTGAAGTGGACACCGATGAAGGGTTTTTTTTTTTTTTTTTTCTTGTTAAAGCAAGCATGAAAGGACTCATGACGAAGGATTCTTCACTAACAGCACTCATGTATTGGTACATTGCATAACTCAGCTCTATTTTTTGTGACTTCGTAGAGAAACACACCCACGATCTTCCGGTGGTGTTCTCACAGCTTCTTGCTGCTGCTACAGACTTGGGCCAATTGACAGAATCATGTCAGCTGACACAGACTCACGTAGCGTCCTGCTGGTGGTGTTCTCACAGCTTCTTGCTGCTGCTACAGACTTGGGCCAATTGACAGAATCATTTCAGCTGACACAGACTCGCGTAGCGTCCTGCTAAGAAAGACTTTTATGCTGAGGCAAGACACGAGGTAAGGCAAGACCAGTGGAGGATGTGTGATGCTTGGAGAGAGTATAAAGAGGGCTCAATAGACAAGTGACGGGGCTCGCACAGCTAGCTTTGCGACATACCCTTTGTCTCACATTTTTCCTGTTTTCCCCTTCATCGAGAGAGGCACGGCAGAGAACTCCTTCTGGTATTCCTGTTTGTCCTAACTTGTGCCTATTTGGCTGAGGCCTAGTTGTATCTGCTAGGTCGTGCCATGCCTGCTGATTCATGTTTGCTATCCCAACTCTACCGAACTGGACTGTGGGTATAGCCACGAAGTGTTTGTCTGCAAGTGGACCGAGCTGCCACTGCCGACTCCTGGGAACTGAACCGCTGACTTCCTGGCGACACAGACTGCCTGTGCTCCAAAGAACAATTTCTAAAATGGTCCACTTCCCTTGTGTCCTAATAACCTAATACCTCTGATGGGTGGTGGGTTAGAAGGGAGATTAAAGCATTTAAGAACCGTTAGTAAAATTAGGTTTGAGAAAAAATTAACAACACAGAAAGTAATTAGAAAAAACAATTGCATTCACGATTGCCTCAAGAAAGATGTAGAAATAAACCTAACCAAGGACGTGAAATGCTTCCGTCATAAACACTTGAAAACACAGGTGGAAGAAGTGAAGAAGGCGCTGCAAGATGAAAAGCTCCCATCCTCACGAATGGGAAAAATTAACATCATGAAAATGGCTGTACTACTAAAAGCAATCTACAGGTTCACCATCAACTCCCACCACGTGACTCAGCTGTTCAACTTCTACCATGTGACCCAGCTGTATGACTCCTGGACATTACATCAAAGGGATACTTGTATGTTCCTTAGAGCACTGTTCACCAGACTTAAGCTATGGGACCAACCTAGGTATCAGTCAACAGAGGGATGAATAAAGAAGGGAATTTTTTTTCCACCATAAAGAAGAATGAAGTTACAACATTCGTAGAAAAATGGACAGAGATAAATATATCGAATAAAATTTAGTTGATCTCAGAAAAACAAACATTGACCGGGCTCTCATTTATGGGTTCTAGACTTTAAGGACACATAAATTCATATTTGTACACATAACCTGAAAGAATTTATAGATTGTTTAGGGAATCAAAGGGGACTAATGTAAGGGCTAGGAGAGAGAGGATAATAAGACATATAGCACATATGCTCAAGTACATTGTATGATTGAATAAAAATGGCCTTGTGTAACCCAGTATAACAAAAGAAAGAAAAAAAAAACCCACAATAGCTAGAATGTTCAAGGTTAGCTAGTAAATAGAAATATTGATCTGGAGATATATTTCCAGTATTCATTAGATTCTAGTTTGGTAGCATTGGATATATAACATTACATTTCCTTCTTCTAACTTTTATTTGTCTTAGGGAAAGTCACTTCCTTCCCACACACTCAACATATTCTAAATGTGCAGCAGGATTAAATGTGTGATTGTTGCTTCCGAGGAGGCTTATGGGGAATCTGTTCTATCGCCTGCTCCGGCATTGTAGAACTCCCACAGTACTTGGGGCATGTTCCCTTCCATCTTCTAACCCAGCAACGGCTGGGTGAGTGAGTTCCTCACAGTCATCTTGTGGTTCTGACGTTCTGTCTCCCCCTTCATTGTGGGTGTGTTGGGCCTAGGCCAGAGCAGTAAACAGCTCACTGGTGAAGCAGCTGTATTAAGTCAATCTGTACCCTTAATTCCTCTTTGTCCCAGAAAATGGTCCATTCTCAGGTTCCAGGATTTAAGGCCTATAGTCTTGGAGGGTGTGGTGAGAGAGTGCCAGATAAGAAAGAAAGGAAGGAGAGGAGAAACTTTACACTGTGGGACCAAAGCTGCAAAAGGACCTGTGCCCTCTGGATGAGCTTGCAGCACAGCCTGCTTCTCCCTGGGAAAATAATGGCTTTATTGGGCCAGTCTGCATTTCCTGTACCCCTTGCCCATTGTTCTCCACATGTGCTAGCTTCTTGTGATCTGACTTTGTTGCCCCAAATTTCATTTATATAAGAGAAACTATTCCTGTAAAAGTCACGCTCCCTAGAACACATTGATGGGTTCTCATTTTTGTTGAACAGTGATCAATCCTTTGTTGTTATATGATCCACAAAGGACCACCATCGTGTCCAAGTGACCATGGCCATGCAAGCTGACATCACTCCTTTACCTCACCAAAACGCAGCCTTGGGCAGGTGGTGCTTCTGTCTGTTCACAGAAAGATTTTGCTGAAAGTCAATGGCATTTGACAGTAAATGATAACAGCTCTGTTTAACTGTGAATCTAGGCTAGGCCAAATGTACCTACACTCTTCGCTTGACTGTGTCTCTCAGACACACTGCCTCTTCCTTCTTCTTTGCCTCTTCTGTGCCAGGGACTCTGACAGTGCCTGGCTCAGAACAGCTGTTCAACAGATTTTAATAGGGTCAATGCCCACTGATGTCTGGCAACATGCTTCAGATGCACACTTCCCCAATTTCATTGCTAGGAATTAGACTCAGAGACATTAAATGACCTGCTCTGATTGCACAGCCAACTCTGCCTCTAGACTCCAGACTATCAGTTTCTCAACTATCTTCCATTCAGTTTCTCATGTACTATAATCTTCACATCAGACATATGCTTCAAGAAACACCAGCCCAGAGAACATAGGAATCAGATTAAGATGCTGAAGTCGACAAGAGCTGATGTAAAATCCGTAAGATTATTGACTTGTAGTCATGGTTTGGAGGGGACATCAGCAAGTTCCCACATTTCCATGGGGAAAGATATCATAGTTCTGTACCTTGACTCTTCCCCAAAGTTCACAGGTCAAGGGCTTGGTCCCCAGCTGATAGCACCATCGGGAAGAGACAGAAACTTTAGAAGGTGGGTAGTGTAGTGATTGAAAGTGTGTCCTTGAAGAGGTTTATTGGGACCTCAGCCACTTGTCTCTTTGTGCTTCCTGGCCACTAAAAGCTATGCTTCATTACTCTGCTATGTTTGCCTCAATACAGGCCCGGAACAATGAAGCCAAGAGACTATATATGGATGGAGTCCTCTGAAGCTCTCCACTTCAGAGTTAATTTTCTCAGTTATTTTGTCAAAGTGATAACATCAACTAACACAGAGCACAAAGTATACCTTATCTTTATTTGTAGAACACAGCCACTCAAAGTTGCCCTGATGGTTAAGTTTATGTGCCAAGCTCGGGGTCTTGAGACTTAATTTTTAATCAAATGCCAATCTAGATGTTCTCTAGACAGAATGCTCTCTATCTATCTATCTATCTATCTATCTATCTATCTATCTATCTCTCTTTCTCTCTCTCTCTCCCTCTCCTTGCCCCACTCTGTATACACATTTATGTATGTATACATTAATGTGAGTATATGTGTGTGAGTGTATGTGAGAATGGTGTATATGTATATATGAGTAGAAAAAAACATGTACCTGTGCACATGCTGAAGGTGGAGGAGGATACTTGGTGTTGTGCTCTGTCATTCTCTGCCCTACTCTCTTGAGATGGGATCACTCACTGAACCCAGAGCTAGACTGTAGGCTATTCTTACCCCAGCCCTACAGCACTGGAGTTATAAGCTAGTGGTGACCATTGTATTACAGCTCTGGGTGGGAAAGGCTTCCCCCGTAGAGGTGTTATGGGTCTGAAGGATAAAGAAATAAACCCACATATACCTATGGTCACCTGATCTTTTTCAAAGAAGCCAAAACCATCCAGGGGGAAAAAAGACAGCATTTTCAGCAAATGGTGCTGGTTCAAGTGGTCGTTAGCATATGGAAGAATGCAAATGCATTCATTCCTATCTCCTTGTACAAAGCTCAAGTCCAAGTGGATCAAGGACAACCAGATACACTAAAACTAATAGAAGAGAAAGCGAGGAGAAGTCTTGAGCATATTGGCACAGGGGAAAAATTCCTGAAGAGAACACCAATGTCTTATGCTCTAAGATCAAGAATTGACAAACGGGACCTCATAAAATTGCAAAGCTTCTGTAAGACACTGTCAATAGGAGAAAACAGTAACCAACAGATTGGAAAAAGGTCTCTATCACTCTCACATCCGATAGAGAGCTAATATCCAATATATACAAAGAACTCAAGAAGTTAGACTCCAGAGAACCAAATAATCCTATTAAAATAGGGTACAGAGCTAAGCAGAGAAATTCGAATGGCTGAGAAGCACCTAAAGAAATGTTCAACATCCTTAGTCATCAGAGAAATGCAAATCAAAACAACTCTGAGATTCCACCTCACACAAATCAGAATGGCTAAGATTAAAAACTCAGGTGACAGTAGATGCTAGAGAGGTTGTGGAGAAAGAGGAACACTCCTTCATTGCTGGTGGGATTGCAAGCTGGTACAACCACTCTGGAAAGCAGTCTGGCAGTTCTTCAATAAATTGGGAATAGTTCTACCTCAGGACCCAGCTATACCACTCCTGGGCATATACCCAAAAGATGCTCCAACATATAACAAGGAGACATGTTCCATTATGTTCATAGCAACCTTATTTATAATAGCCAGAAGCTGGAAACTACCCAGATGTCCCTTAATGGAGGAATGGATACAGAAAATGTGGCGCATTTACACAATGACTTTATGAAATTCACAGGCAAATGGATGGAACTAGAAAGTATTGTCCTGAGTGAGGTAACCAAGTCACAAAAGAACACACATGGAATGTACTAATTGATAAGTGGATATTAGCCCAAAACTTCAGAATACCCACAATACAACTTACAGATCATATGAAGCTCAAAAAGAAGGAAGAACAACATGTGGATTCTTCAGTGATACTTAGAAGCGGGAACAAAATAATCATAGGAGGTAGAGGGAGGGAGGACTCTGGGAAGGAGAGAGGAGAGGAGGAAAGGGGGGGCAGGATCAGATGTGAGAGGAGACAGAGGAGAAGTACAGAGGTTCAGGAAATTGAAAGGAGGTATGTAGCAATGGAGGGTGGGGAACTGGGAGTAGCCACTAGGAAGTCCCAGATGCCAGGGAAGCAAGAAGTCTCCCAGGACCCAAGAGGGATGACATTAGCCAAAATATGCAACAAACGGGAGGTAAGACCTGTAAAGACCACATCAAGCTTATAGGCACAGCCCCCAGTTGAGTAATGGGGCCATCCACACATCTCAAAAATTTTAATCCAGAATTATTCCTGTCTAATTAAATGTAGAGACAAAGAATGGAGCAGAGACTGATGGAAAGGCGATTCAGAGACTGCCCCTCCTAGGGATCCATTCCATTTGCAGACACCAAGGCCAGACACTATTGCTGATGCCAAGAAGAGCTTGCTGACAGGAGTCTGGTATAGCTGTCCCCTGAGAGGCTCTGCCAGTGCCTGACCAATACAGATGCAGATACTTGCAGTCAACCATCAAACTCAGCACAGAAATCCCAGTGGAAGAGGTATGGGAAGGACTGAAGGAGCTAAAGGGGATTCTAACCCCATAGGAAAACCAACAACTAACCGACCCACCCCCCTGAGAACTCCCACAAACTAAACCACTAACCAAAGAATACACATACCACATACCTCATACAAAGATTTATTGGGAGAGACACAAGAGAATGGCTCTCTCTGCTCTGGTGAGAAGTAACAGGAAACTGAACAGGAGGTAGTTCTTATATAGAATTTCTTCAGGGTGGAGGAATTTTCCAGAGTCGAGATTTCTAGGGTGAGGAATCAGTGGAATTTCAATCTCGAGGAGGGTGGGTTTTCAGGCTGAAGAATTAGTGGGGTTTCAAGCTAAGGGACTACTGGGTTTTTGTAAAATTTCAAACTCAGAGGTGGGCTCAGTCAGACCTTTTACTCTATAACCATGTCTAATTTGTTATATGGGTTCTAGGGTTTGAATGTGTTCTATCATGCTTACTCAGCAAGTGCTCTTACCTGTTCAGCCATCTCCCTAGCCATAAAGGCACCTTTAAGATCAGACTGACCTTTAAATCAGAAGGCTCTCTTTCACACTTCTCTAATTCGAAGATCAGCCATGCTGATCTTTGTGATGGTTACTTTTGTCAACTGAGACACCTGTGAAGTGAATGTAGTAAGGGATTGTCTTGGTCAAGCCCTGTGGTCATGTGGATGGGAGATGTCTTGATTATTTTAATTGGTGTGAGATGATTCAGCTCCTTGTCTGTGGTACCATGACCTTGCTTTGGGTCTTGGACTGTGTAAGAGTATATAAGTGATTTGAGCAGTAAGCATGTGTGTACTCATCTCTCTGAGCTCTTGACTATGGATGTAATGTGACCAGCTAAGTTCTCTCCACTTGTCTTTCCTGCTATGGTAGTGTGTAAACTGGAATTGTGAGCCCAAATAGATCCTTTCTCCTCTAGGTTGACTTTTGCCAGGACATTTTACCATAGCTACAGAAGTAAAAATAAAACAAAAATTTAGAGCAGAAGATAGACCCAAAAAAGGGCCCATAATTTGCTATGATCACACAGCCAGCAAGCATCAATTCCATTATTGAGGCAACAAACCATCTGCAGAGAGACACACTATCAGATATTCTGCCTCTCAGGCCATGAGGGTATATTTGCATTTGTAGTGGTTTTATGACATTTAGAGATACACTGTCTATTTTGAGCCCTGGCACACAAGTGTTTTCAGAGTCAAGTAGTCCCAAGGACTCATTAGACCAGTTTTTGGAAGTGCCCTTCATATAGTGTTTATACAGTTGATCATTCCTTTGATTGTATTTGTTAGTGTCTATAAACATCATTGGAGTCTTAAGAAAGGCTGTTTTCATTTCCAGAGCTCTGTTTCAACAATGAGTCCCACTTGCATCCCCAGAGCATCAGCCAGGGTTTGCAGAATGGAAATCTGCAGCTCACGAAACAGAGGGAATGAGCCAGCCCTCCGGAGTTCACTCTTGTTTAAGTTCTTTATGGAAATCCCAACATCTCTCAGTCTTCAGACCCACATTTATTGCTTGTGTCTTAATGGGAACTTTGCCACTGAGGCTTTAGAAGGGAAAGGGACAGAATATCAGCCCCTGCTGTAACTGAGAAAGCCGTCAGGCTGCTGAAGGGAGCTGTTCTAAACAGGTTGTTGGTAACAAACAGCCTTTACCACCATCCATACCCCAAATGGATGCTTCATAATTGCCTCTGTTTTCGGTGTGGCCAAGTTGTAAAGTATTGTCTAAGTGTATTAGATTGGTAGGTAGCAGTGCCAATGAAATCAGAGCAAGATAATATGTACTTTGTACCTGGAATTTGTAGCATGGAATGCCACGGCTTGGACCTAGGATGAACGCCAAGAGAGGTAGTAAACACCGTGTCCACTGCTGGAGACACTTAACATCTGAGTTTACCACACACTTTCGTGTGTGTGTAGTCCCAATTCCTCTGCAACAGCAGTGAATACATTCTCTCAATACAATGCCAGCAGTGATCTGCCAACGCGGTTGTCCTTCCTGTCTTCGGCATATGCTCTCCTAAAGGGCACAACCCTAATTTCTCTCCTAACAGCTTCAGTATCAGATGAAATTCCATTTCCTTCAGGTCAGTCCCAATCTTTTTTTTTTTTTTTTTTTTTAATTTCATGAAGCTCAAATATTGAATTATATAGTTAACTTGTGATAAAAAAAAATACTTATATAATTTAGCAAAGGAAAGATGACTAGTAAAACGAGTTGGTCAGTGGTTAGTATGCGGGAACACACACCCAGCAGGAACAAATAAAATACACTTGTAGCTACTATAATACCAGCTTTTAATAACGAGGCAGAAGGCCATATTTGGTGCTATAAATTACTCCCTTTTATTGACTATTCCACTGACATAATTCAAAATCTATGTTCAATTTCTTTACCTATAAATATGGCAGAAAACTATGCAAGCAGAGTATGAATTTTGGCAGACCTATATGACCATTGGGGTTTGAATGAAGGTTGTCCCTCTATATGCAATTGGTCCCTGTTATTTGTACTGCTTGGGGAAGTTATGGAACCTTTGGAACATACAGGTTAGGTTTGCTAGAGGAAGCACATATCTGGGTTTGGGCTTTGAGGGTTTATAACCTACCCAAATTCCAGTCTGCTCTCTGCTTCTTCCATGTGCAGTTGAGATGTGGCCTCTCATTTTCTGGTGTCTTCTACTATACCCTCTTCCCCATCATGGACATCTAGTCCGCTAGAACCTTAAGCTCAAATAAACTTTTCCTTATGTTGCTTTTGGTCATAGTATTTTATCACAGTGACAAAACATAGTAGTTAATACAATGATCCCGTTGCAAACAGCTTTTAAAAATATAATAAGAAAGGGGTGTGGAGATGGATGAATTGGTAACTTGCTTGCCATGCAAGCATGAGGATTTGAATTTGGATCCCAAGTACGCATGTAAAAACCCAAATGTGATAGCACTCATTTTTAACTCCAGTTCTGGGAAGAGACTATGGGAAGAGCAGAGACAGGTGATGTCTGAAGTGCAGTGTCCAACCAATGTAGCTCGTATAAGTGTGCTCTGAATTCAGAAAAAAAAAAATCTAAAAATAACTAAGGTAGACAGCAGTTCAAATCAATGTTATCATCTGTAGAAGCGTAGAAATACTTCACAAATAGATTATCTAGAGACTATGTACTCCAGCAAGGAGGAGACACAATCTCATTGAAGATGAGACGCATCTAGTGTTAACCAGCTAACTAGTGAAAGACAGCTGATATTGACCTCTGACCTGCGCACCCATATCCACAGTGCATGCATACTGATACCCATATGTACACATATCCACATGAACTCATACATAACACACACACACACACACACACACACACACACACACACACAACTTAAAGTTAATAAAAGGTGCTATCCCACCTTTTTGTATGGGTCACTGGTTTAAAACATACACTCCCCCCTTGGGAGAACATCAGAGCCTTAGCATGTTGTCTATGACCTAGTACTTAAGTCTTCCCTTGTTATCTTACCATGAGAAAGGCCTCTATAGGTTTACATATTTGAATGCTTACTCCCATTTACTGCAAGTGTTTGGGGAGGGTTAGGAGGTATGGATTGTTAGAGGATGTGTGTCCCTGGGGTTTCCGGGAGCGCTGAGATTTCAAAAGCCTAATCCATTTCCAGTTATCTCTCTGTGTCTCCTACGGATAAGGAGTAAGCTCTCGGCTTCAGCACCATGTCTGCCCGTTTGGTGCCATGCTTCCCACCCTGACAGTCATAGACTCTAAGCCTCTGAAATTGTAAGCCGCCCAATAAGGCCCTTTTTCTTAGATGCTGCCTTGGCCAGCAACTGAAACAAATAACTGAGGAACATGGTAAAAAACAAAAAACAAAAACAAAAAAACAAAAAAAAACAAGAACACTATTCACCAATCATCTCTCATCCCTAGGTGCAAAATGTAATTCCCTGATGATAGTCAATGTTGGTGGAATACAGATGATGAAAGACAGTTCAAATCCTGTAGAAGTGTGGAAATACTTATGCACATACATATCTTGAGACTCTCTACTCTGGCAAGGAGGAGACATCGTCTCATTGGAGATGAGAGGCACCTAGCGTTAACCAGCTGCAAGGCAAGGGGCTTTCCCTGTAGTGCATCCTACGAGAGAAGCTGCCTGGCCTTCATCAAGTGGGTCGCCAACCCTATCTAACCGTGATGGTTAGTACTAATTGTCACCTAGATAGAATCAGCCATCACTGGAAGATGGACCTGGAAATGCCTGTGATGAATTATTTTGATGGCATTAATTGATGTGGAAAGACCAAATTTAATTGTAGGCAGGGCCATTCCTGGGTAGAAGAAAGGCGACTGAGCCGCATGTATGCATGCACCTATTGATGTCTTGTGGACATAATATGTCCAACTGCTTAAAGGTCCTGTCACATTAGCTTCTCTGCCAGGATCAACCGCACCTGGACCTGCACAATAAAATAAACACCTTCTCCCTGACATTACTTCTGTAGATGCATTTTTTTTCCACCTCAATGGTCACGGAACGAAGACATAGCCTCCTAACAGAACTTTTAGTGAGTAACACATAAGCCACAAAATTCATCATCCTCTGCAGCCTTTCCTTTACAAACTGCCTTCATGAACTTTCTTGGTCTAATGTACCTTGTTTTGAGCTAAACGTTTGGTTTAGCGATGTGGCTAAACATTCAGACCTTGCTTTCAAATCAGTGCAGTTCATCCACTCAATACCTTTCCTTCCAGATACAGTAGAAAAATCAAGTGTAACATTCAAAATTTTGCTTTTTGGGTATTTTTTTTTCCTTGTCCACTATGCTTTAGGACATATACCTCCAATCGAGGACATGTGTTCCAGTGGTCCCTCTCTGACTGGAATTCACACAGCATGCACAGCTATCTGTAGATTAAAGTTGAATTACTTTCTTGTTCAGTCATCTGGTCCTAGAGACTGTAACATGAAGACATGAACATAAGCTGAAAGAGAGAGGCAGTACCATGACAGATGATACTGTGGGAGTTTGCATAAACTGGGAATGCAAATTACTCATCCTTTTGGGACTTACTTAGACACAGCTTGTATACATCACTGCAAGTGATGATGGAATTTCCTGGGTCATGCCTCAGCAGTGTCTTGGGACGCCAGATAAAGAGACTATACAGCCCTCACTTGCAGTCAGACTCAGAGGTCCGAGCAGAGGGCCAACAGTTCGTCTTCAAGGAGGCAGACATATACTTAGTCCAGCAGATCAGTGGTGAGACGATTTGTAGGCTGAATGTGACGGAGTATAGAACTCATATTGTCTTAAGTTATGGCATTAAAGTATACTTCTGTCCTTGTCAGGTAAAATAGAAATGGTGTTGTCTCTTTATTGTAGAAGAACACTGTGTGTGTGTGTTGGGGGGGTATGTGTGGTGCGTGCAAATGATTGTGCCCATGTGTGTACATGCAATGGTGAAAGGAGAACATCTGGTGCCTTCCTTTATCACTCTCTATTTTATTACTGTTTTGAACTGGTGAGTTGACCTGTCTGAACTCACTTGTTTCTATGCCCCAATATTGGGATTGTAAGCACATGTAATCATGCCCAACTTTTTCCATGAGTGATAGGATTTAAACTTGTCCTGTCATGCTTTCAGAGCAAGCACTCTTACTCACTCAGTCATATCTCTAACCGCCCTCAAAAGTGGGTTTTCTTTTTACATCATAGATATATAACCAAAGCTCTAAGAGCGTATTGATTTTTCGTCCCTAAAATTTCTATATCTGGAATAGCACCCTATGTGGAAATTCCTATGTGAATTTATGATGATATATAGTTGTTCTCTGTGTGTCAAAGGGACTATAGAAATTGTCACTCATCTATCTAGACTTTGATGAGTCTTAACCTTTGAAATACTCCCCGGATGGTATACTGCCTTCGATTAATTTTTTTAGTAGGGAGGGGGCATATGTTTCTACTTATGTCTTCCTTTTGAATGCCGCTCACATCACTACAGATAACTTAAGGTGTCCTTTGAAAAATTTATTAGTTCTTTGACAATTCCATATATGTTTTGATCATATTTGTCCCCCAGTCCCCCAACTCTTCAACTTAGGGAGTCTTAAATGTGATTTAATGGAGACATCAATTTAAGAATTAACACAGCAGCTGTAGACAACCTCACACACATCCTGAAAGTTCCTGAGTTACCCATATGCACATCGTGGAAAAGCAGGGGTAACAACTGAGTGTAGAATGGCCTCTTCTTGAAAGAGTTCAGACATTTGATGGACTATTATACAATATTTTCATCTTTATTGCCCAATATTGGTCTTCCTAAAATAAATCTCAGTGGCTTCTTTCCTGTGGCATGCCTTGTGATCATGAAGGACGTCATCTCTTCACATCTGACCTTTTGTTCCTGTCCAGGCAAAGATGACAAGAACTTATTGCTCTAAGCAGAAAAAGCTTCTTCAGTGCTTCTATTTCATCAAAAAAAATTACAGTGAGATATAAATAAAGGGAAGCTTCATGGTGTGTGCATATGTTGCTAGGGTGAAGTCTTCCTCTGGTGGTACTGCATCCTACTTTGTCTTGTGTCTGTGTACTGACCATGGGAATGGATTGTGACTTACGACATCAACACTAGTCTGAGAGCTTGTACCCATCAGGCCCAGTGAATGTTGGTTGGCTTATGTCATTTGCATATCTCATTTGGTGATATGTGAGTTACCTTATACCTTAGAGGGCTGACTAGAGCTGTTTCAGTTCTGAGGACTTCGGGGTTACATGCCTCTGTAGCAGTTTTAAGGTGTAATTTATCAAAATGACACACTGATTTGAGCTTTTGAATTTTTTAGTAGCTTGGAATCATTCCGTTTCCTCATTTAGTTGAATGACTGGGTAACTGGTTGTGTGAAACCAAGCTAGTTTATAAGAAGTTAAATCAATGATTCTCAACTTACCTGATGCTGTAATCCTTTAATAGAGTTCCCCATGTCGGGGTGACCCCCAACTACAAAATTATTTTCATTGGTACTTCATAACTGTAATTTGCTACTGTTATGGATCATAATATAAGTACTTATGGTTTTTGGTGGTCTTAGGCCACCCCTGTGAAAGGGTCATTCAACCCTAAAAGGATTCGTGACCTACAGGTTGAATACCACAGAATGAAAGAAGGGGTCAGAAATGCTTAGATACCATTTTAAATAAGTATTACAAGGAAAACCTTGTAGATCAATTAAATGTAGTAGAGCTTATGTTAACAAAGAAAACTAAATATGATTCGAGGTTCAAGCAGCAACAGAAAAAGAACTGATAGACACCTAGCTAAACCCATGATTTGGCAGCATTTCTAGCTTTTGGCCTATGGACTGCACTATGACTGGCAAACATTAAAGACAACTAGCCATGATAGGAGGTCTAAGTGTTGGGCCTTGTTTCTCTTCCTCATCCAACTTTGCTATATAGTATTTCCACTAGGACACGTTCCTTTTTCATGAGGGTCTTATTTTTATCTTACATCTTTTTTTATTAGATATTTTCTTTATTTACATTTCAAATGTTATCCCCTTTCATGATTTCCCCTCTGGATAAAAAAAAAAAAACCTATTCCCTCCCCAGTCCCCTTGCTCACCATCCCACCCTCTCCCACTTCCTGGCCCTGGCATTCCCCTACACTGGGGCATAGAGCCTTCACAGGACAAAGGGCATCTCCTCCCATGGATGACTGACTAGGCCATCCTCTGCTACATATGCAGCTGGAGCCATGAGTCCCACCATGCGTGCTCTTTGGTTGGTGGTTTGGTCCCTGTGAGCTCTGAGGGTACTAGTTAATTCATGTTGTTGTTTCTCCTATGGGACTAGAATACCCTGCAGCTCCTTGGGTCCTTTCTCTAGCTCCTTCATTGGGGACCCTGGGCTCAGTCCAATGGATGGCTATGAGCCTCCATTTCTGTATTACTCAGGCAATGGCAGAGCTTCTCAGGAGACAGCTATATCAGGCTCCTGTCAGCCAGGACTTGCTGGCATCCACAATAGTGTCTGGGTTTGGTGATTGTATATGAGAAAGATGCCTAGATGGGGCAGTCTCTGGATTGTCCTTCCTTCACTCTGCTCCACACTTTGTCTCTGAAACTCCTTCCATGGGTATTTTGTTTCCCCTTCTAAGAAGGATCAAAGTATTTACACTTTGGTCTTCCTTCTTCTTGAGTTTCTTGTGGTTTGTTGATTGTATCTTGGGTATTCCGAGCTACTGGATATCCAATTATCAATGTGTGCATATCATATGTGTTCTTCTGTGATTGGGTTACCTCACTCAGAATGATATTCTCCAGATCCATCCATTTCCCTAAGAATTTCATAAATTCATTGTTTTTAATAGCTGAGTTAAGTACTCCATTGTGTAGATGTACCACATTTTCTGTATCCATTCCTCTGTTGAGGGACATCTGGATTGTTGCCAGGTTCTGGCTATTATAAATAAGACTGCTATGAACATATTGGAACATATGTCCTTATTACATATTGGAGCATCTTCTGAGTATATGCCCAGGAGTGGTACAGCTGGGTCCTCTGGTAGAACTATGTCTGTGTTAGATGTTCTTGCTGTCTCTGACTCAAGCTTGTTCCTCTTATGAGTCTGCAAGCCTGTGTCAGCACTCCTGGGAGATCAGCCCTCTCCTTGCAAGATGTGTGCACAGAAGGCTGTGGATCAGCCCCAACTCCTGTTTGCAGATGGAGGCAGAAAGGACGCTCTCCCAGCTGCTCTGCAGCTTCTGTGCCCTGTGCCTCCTGGCTGGTTCTGCCTTAAGACAGTCACCAGAGAGAATATTTTCCTTACATCTTATAATTAATTAATTAACCAGGAATTGCTCATTTTGCCATTATTGTTCCCCAGTTACTTTGGCATTCTCCCATCATGCTTGGAATTCCTGTCAAATTTTGTGCCTTAAGTTTTCAGTAATGTTCTAGAGTTGTAGGTACTGACAATAGCCACAGAATTGCCTTGACAGAAATTCCCGAATTCTGTCTTCTACTTTCAAACACAATTCCATGTTGAAATCAGGAAACTAATAATTTTCCTGAGAAAAAAATATGACCCATCTATGCTTGTAGACATTTGTCAGTGCCTTAGAAGTTATTCTTGAAACTTCTACATTCTATCAAGTTCTACTTCAGTCTATAATTTTATTTTTATTTTTATTGAAATGAAGTTATTTTCATATAATACATTCTGACCCCTGTTTCCCCTCTCTCATCTCTTTCTAGATCCTCCTCACCTCCCCATCCTTCCAACTCCATACTCTCTCTCTCTCTCTCTCTTTCTCTCTCTCTCTTAGAAAACAAGCCAGTTGTAGTGATGCATGCTAGTAGGATTTTCTGAAGGAGGTAGAGGCAGTGGGGAACACAATTTCAAGGTCAGTCTGTTATATAGATTTGTGGGTTGGAGAGTTGGCTCAATGATTGAAGGGACTGACTGCTTTTCCAGAGAGCCCAGATTGAAAAAGGCACCGGGGACTTTCGGAGCTGAGTTAAGCTGTATTTCCTTGATCATATATTGGTTATTCTGAAATATTCAGCTGGTGGAACTCTATCAATGTGTACAGTTGTGATTTGCACATACTTTTCTGCTTGTGTGTTATCCAGCAATAAACTGTCAAAAAACAGCTAATCCAAGTTAGCCATGAGCCTGGGCTACAGAAAACCCTGTATCACAAAATCCATTTGTGTGTTTGTTATCGTGTGTGGGGGGGTCTGCATGCCATATCACACAAGTGGAACTCAAAGGACACTCATGGAGATCAGTTCTCTCTGCCACCATGTGGGTCCTGGGAATCAAACTTAGTCACCAAGCTTGGTAAAATAAATAAATAAATAAATAAATAAATAAATAAATAAATAAATAAAATCCACAGCACAGTCTCACTGGTCCTTGTGTGAGTAAAATTTGGAAGCATAGGGGTATCTAGCTCTATGTGGTTTGAATGAGAATGGCCCCATGGGCTCATATATTAGTTTGCTTAGTCACCAGAGGGTAGTACTATTTGAGAAGGATGAAAAGTATTAGGAGGTGTTGTCTTGTTGGAGAGGGTGGGGCCTTGTTGTCTCAGGGTGAAGGCTTTGATGTTTCAAAAGCCCATAGCAGGCTACATCCCTTACCCCACCTCTCTATTCCACATCTGTCTGTCTGCCTGTGGATTAGGATATGACCTACCAGTCCCATAGAGGCCTGTCTGCCACCATATATCCTGCAATGATTATAATGGACTAGGTCTCTGAAACCGTAATTAAACACATTGTTTTATAACAATTGCTTTAATCATGGTATCTCTTTATAGCAATAGAACAGTAACTAAGACAAGTTCCTAGGTTCCATTACCACCACAGGCCCCCAAAAAAATATTTGAGGAGAAAAAATACAGACCTAATTTAAAGCAAATATAAGTTAAAAGAATCTGATCCAAATAATCATATTTTCAATAAAAAATTATTTTCAATAAAAAGAAGTTTAAGTCCAAAGAATTCTACTTCCTGTTGTTAAGAGAGTGGTAATCTGAAACTCTCTACAGCTCTAAGTTTTTAGGCATTGTAGAAATAGCTTCTATGAAGCTAATTTACAAAGCTGTTGGTCCAATGACAATCCCCATCTTTGGCTCTCCTAATCTGGGAAGTATCTTCTAGCTGCAGTTACTTTCTGTACAGTACACCTTTTCCCGTGCATCTATGTCTACCTGGCATTCCATCTCAAGTCCCTGCTATGGGTCAGGTCATTCTTACCCATGGCCTGAAGAGCCAACAAAGTACTTCAGATGGGTTCTGCAAGAACTCCCTTTGTGGAGAAAGGATCTCTTTAAATAATATGAGGATACAAGAGAGGCAGGAGAAATGGCTTTCAAGTAGATTCATTACCTATGCGTTTACATGCTTCTATGTGCTCCTAAAGTTTCAATAAATGCCAAAGATACTTAATTCCAAAGAGTCACTGTGTTTACTACTGGTCCTTTCCTATTGGTTGTGGTCCCTGTCACATTAATGTGTGTCCTTCTAACTGTTGAAATTCTTTCCAAACCCTACTGGAGACTCCTTTAAAAGCCTCTGCAGAGGCATCTCCATGAACCTTACTCTTGTCACAAATGTTTGATGCTTGCTCTGTCCACCACAGCAGTAGTTCTGCAGAAGCCCCATTTGACTTAGATGGCAATCATATATGCATTCCCTGGGTGCTCACTTACAAGCATATGAGGACAGGAACTTCTAAAGTGACTCAAGCAAGTTCACTTAATGTGTATCTTCTTGACACATCTATGTAATCAGCTTGCATATACATTTTGCCATTTCACTGTATGCCTTCCATCATGACATACTCTTGTTTGGTACGCTGTTCTTTCCTTTAAGTTGTAAGCTGGTAGGGGAAATAGTTGCATCTTTTAATTGTTTACATTGCATCATACCTACAGGCTGTTTAGCAGCTCCGTGAAACCTGTAAAACTATTAAGCGAAAATGTGTGAATATGATATTTTGAGAAAAGGGTGTTTAAGAAATTTTTGAAATTAATAACCACTGAACTAAAGACTTTTGTGGTGAGTCTGCATATGGAGTAAGAGTGCTTGTGATGGACCCCAGCTGGTACTACTCATCCACTCATCTTGTCAGTTTTATGATTTAGATCATTCAGTATTTGCTGTTCTTGTAATGGGATTTGAAGACACAACACTACCTCATAGCTCTTTCCAACACTACCTCATAGCTCTTTCCTTGACTTGTGGGAGACCCATGGCTTCTTCAGTACTTAATACCCAGACCAGAAGGTGGGTTAAGACAAGGTTGAGAGATAGGACATAAACTATTGAGGAAAGGTGAAATATTAGCAGCTGTAATGAGAGCTGCTTGTGAGGAAAAGTTGAAATGACCAATCCAAACGAGGGTCAGGATTAGTGAATAATCAGTTATCCATGCCTCTGTGGTCTGCAGTGACTACTGGAAATTTAACATTGTATAGAACATTAAACCATTTATTCTATCTGAAAAAAAATACTGTCAAGTTTATAAAGACAATAAGCACCAGGAGTTGTGTTAAGATATTCTTGCCTGGGCTGGGGAAGAATTTGATTGGCAGGAAGTAGGAGACTTTCGTTTTTTCTAGACTGTGGTCATGGATGGTATGGAACTAGTGCAGGTAATCTGAGAGAGAATGTGTGCTATCCCACCCCAACCACAGCATTTGTGGAGTAGGAAGATATGCTGAGATCTCTGTGGAATTTCAGTGTAGTGGAGGGAGTGGGTAAGTTAGGTGTATGGGGTCTGAAGGGCTTTCTGTGGACTGCCACATACTACCTTCCTGAGAGGAGAGCATGCTGGTCTGTTCTGAGGTAGGCAATTCAGTGATTCTTAGAAGCGACTCTTCTCCCATACTGTTGTCCTGCCCTGTTTCCCATGGGTGCCCACATCCCAACCCTGAAGCCTTCCTCAGTCATGTTTGCCCGCCTTAACCCTTTCATGACAGAGAGTCCACACACTGAGAACAGAGTGCTATTGTTTCAAGGACTGTCTTTCCTGGCACAGGAGAAGTGCTTTGACACGAACATTCTCTTGCTTACCTCACTTTGGCTGATAGTCAAGTAACAAAATTCTGCTACTTCTCCATTCATGCAGGAAGAGAAAAATAACCCTCAGAGTTTTTTTCCTGAAAGTGCTGGTATCTTGGGGAGTAAAGCCTGGGACATCGATGCCACTGGGATATGGGTGTCCTGAGAATGCAGGAGGGTTACTGAACAATAGATTTTCCCTGTTAACTTTCTGCAAAACCAGACAATATCAACAACTTTGGCTCTCGACTGAGGCACTTAATGTCATCCATGGCCTGGTGTGACAGGACGTTTTGTTGTTGTTGATGTTGTTGTTGTTGGTGGTGGTTTTTGTTTTGTTTTGTTTTTTGTTTTTGTTTGTTTGTTTTTTTAGGACTTTTAGAGATTTTTATATTGTTAGCATATGCAAGCCTGGAAAAAAAATAGAGATGCTGAAGAATATACACATACATACACAACTATTCCTGATGACAGCACATTTATCAGAATAAGACCTGGAGAAGTTGAATAACTTGCATGAAGTCCCAGGCAACACAGAGATGTGGGGGATATTTTGAATGTATTGTTGTTTTCTACTAAATTTATTTATTTATTCCTGTTACAAGCCAATATTAACTCTTCCTCTCCTTCCAGTACCCTCTCATGCAAGTCCTTACCTCCATCTTCCCTTCCCCTTCTCTTTTGAGTATCAACCCCTCTGGTTATCAACCCCTCAACATCATAGTCTCTGCCAGACTAGAAAATCTTTTCCCACTGAGACATGACAAGGATGTCCATTTAGGAGCTCAGATCCACAGGCAGGCAGGCAGGCAGGCAGGCAGGCAGGCAGGCAGGCAGGCAG
>JADRCD010221872.1:0-30047 GCA_019843815.1 Montemys delectorum | reverse complement strand
CAGGCAGGCAGGCAGGCAGGCAGGCAGGCAGGCAGGCAGGCAGGCAGGCAGGCAGGCTCAAGCACAGCCCATGCTCCAGTTATTTGGAGAACCACAAGAAGACCAAGCTGCTCATCTGCTACATAGGTGCAAGGGCCCTAGGTCCAGCCTGTGCTCACTCTTTAGTTGGTTATTCAGTCTCTGAGAGCCCCCCACCCAAGTGTCCAGGTTAGTTGACTCCATAGGTCTTCCTGTAGAGTCCCTGTCCTCTTTGGGCCCCTCAATCGTTCTACAAACTCTTGTGTAAGACTCCTGAGTTCTATCTAGTATGAGTCTCTGCATCTCTTTTCATTGGCTGCTGGGTGGAGCCTCTCAGAGAATAGTTATGCTAGCCTCTTGTCTGCAAGCATAGCAGAGTATCACTAATACTGTCAGTGATTGGTTCTTGCCCGTGGGATGGGTCTCAATTTGGGGCAGTCATTGGTTGGCCATTCCTGCAGCCTTTGCTCTATCTTTGTCCATGCATATCTTGTGAGCAGGACAAATTTAGGGTCCAAGGTTTTGTGGATGGGTTGCTATCCTTCCACTGGGAGTCCTGCCTGGCTACAGGAAGTGGCCATTTCAGGATTCAGAATCTGCTAGGAATCTCAGCTAAAGATCCTCTTGGACCCTCCGAGGCCTCTCCCCATCCCAGGTCTCTGACACTTCCTAGAGATTGCCCCTACCTCCCATCTGGTACCTCCTAGAGATGGCCCCTCTCCAGCTGATCTCCCTTCTCTCTCCCTTGTTCTCCTTACATACAATCTCCCTGTCTTTTTCTATACCAATACCATGCAAGGCTTTGTGGTGCAGCTTGAAGTCTATCCTTGAAGGAAGAGTGATACCTCTAGAAGTCCTTTTACCATCCAGGATCATTTTAGATATCCTGAGTTTTTTTATTTTTCATATGAAGTTAAGAATTGTTCTTTAAAGACCTGTGAAGAATTGTGTTGGAATTTTGGTGGGATTTTTCATTGAATCAGTAGATTGTTTTTGCTAAGATGGCCATTTTCACTATGTTAATCCTACTGATCCATCAGCAGGGGAGATCTTCCCAGCTTCTGCTATCTTCCTTAATTTCACTCTTCAGCGATTTCTTTCTTGAAGTCCTTGCCATGTAGGTCTCCCACTTGCTTGGTTATAGTTACACCAAGGTATTTTGTGCTATTTGTGGCTATTGTGAAGGGTGCTGTTTCTCTAACATCTTTCTCAGCCCGTTTATCATTTGGGTAGAGGAGGGCTACACAATTGAGTTAATTTTGTATCTTGCCATTTTGCTGAATGTATTTTCTTGATTCTATGTATTATCTTAAGTGCCCTTGCTTTGGGCTTGCTTTGCTTTTAACTTTCCACCCTAAAAACCCAAGAAAGAGTGTTTCCGGTAAGAGGATAAGAGTCATGTTTTCTCATGTGTTCCTGGCTCTCCAGAGTTAGAGAAATCCTGTGTGTGGCATGGATAAGAGGCAAACCACAGAACCATCTGAGACCCACTTCCAGTCATGAGTCATAGTAAGACACGGTAAGCAGTCAGGCTTCCAGTCTCTGTGTGGCCACTGGGTCAGTATGGACACTTGTCTCATGGACAGTAAAACCAGAGACAAGGCCAAATCTTCTACTGCAAAGGCCCTCCCTCAAAGCCTTCTACCCTAGCCTCTACCAACCGTCATTGGGTCAAGGCAAAACAGTCAGGGCAGAGAGACAACTTTGGAGAGCTGACTCCAAGGCCAGCTTAGTTGTGACTCAGAGTGAGAGCTAAGGGATGGATACTCAAAGAGTCTGAGTCTCAGAAATACCTGACAAATGTCCTTTGCCTCTCTGGCTTTGACAGGGAAGAATCCTAGCAGACCCATTTGGAGATGATATTTAGAAAAACCACAAGGAAGCTAGCAATGAGGCTTCCTGAACATTGAGCACCAAAGACAGGCTAGGTGGCTCTGATACCACTCTGCCCTGTGAAAGAGACAGACACTCCATAGCAGGCTGCAAGGTATAGAGAGTCCCAATGGCAGGGAGGGGGGACAGAACAGTGTGGGGAGAGAACCTGGTGTCTCCAGAGTTGGGGTTGAGGCTCTGGCCTTCTGTTCTGCCAGAATACAAGTCCAGAGCATAGCTGAGATCACACATGAGGGAAGATGTCAGCTGCAACCCCACCAAGGCCTGTGCATAGGAGGGTGGCAGACGAGGCCAGCCTGGGCCAGGAGAGAATAATCCTGGATGCCAGACCTACCCAACTGGGCTGTACCCTCTCTGTTCTTTAAAGGAGATAGAGGGATGAGAGAAATGGTAAACATCCTGTCTTTTACCAATTGGAGACCAGCACATTATCTTCTATCACCATCCCCTCCACACACACATACACAAATTTAAAGTATAAAATGCCTTCTTCAGGAAGCTATGCTAAAGTCTAAATTACTAATGATCTCTGGTTTGCTTTCTCTACATGCCCTGAGACTAGGCTATCTAGTCAAAAGGCATTTCTTTGGAAGCATTCTTTTATAAGGTCATTACCAATCCAGCTGCTGATAAGGCTAACGGAGACCCCAGAACTCACAGTGCAAGGGCACAGCATTGCCATCAGCTGAGTGTAAGTCCTAACTCTAGTGCTCTGCTTTCTCTGCACGGTTTTCATCTGTAACATGAATATGTCAATGATGGCTGCCTCATGACATAGTCTGATTAAGTGTCATTCTTAGGCATAGCAACTGGCATACAGAAATTACATGATCTTTCCTCCTCTCCAAGGAAGTGGCAACATAATTCAACGGAAGAGAGAGTCTTGTGGGATGTGGATTCGGCTTAATGGACAAGTGCTTCTCTGATACAAGCAAGACCCTGGATTCTGTCTCTAACACCTCCTCCTATGCAGAAAACAGAAGCTTTTAGGGAGCAGTATTGCAATCTGTAATTCCAGAAGTTTGGACGTCAAGACAGGAGGATATCAAATTTGAAGTCACCCTGAACTACAAAGCAAGAACATATCACAGGAAACAACAAAATAAAACCAAAGAAAGTGCGTAGCAGCACCTGCTGCTTTATTGCAAAGTACCACTAGTGACGTGCAAGTGGCTTTGTGCAGGGCAGCAGCATCAGACAACACAGCTTACAGGAAAGGCCTTGAGATGTAGCCTTGGAGGGAAAAAAGGTAGACATGGTGGAATGGCGTTCAGGCTACCAGAAGAGCACAGGCCAAATAAGAGTACCCTGGCAACAGTGTGCTCTGTGGGGAACCATCCTTATGTGCTAGACAAATGGAGGCTTGGAGTTGGGCATGAGGAGGGCATGATCTGGGGCAGAGTCTTGGATGACTCCGGTATCTTCACAGACCTTCCAGCCTTGTTGGTCAGTCTCTGCATCAGTCTTGAGACATCCCCAAAGCCCTGCACCTAGGAGAAATTGGCTATAGAGCCTGTGACAGCCCCTTCCCTGGCATGTTTGCTACATCTAAGGTTTTAGCTGATCTCTAGGTCCAAACAGCAGCTAGCTATTACTAGGACGTAATCCTACACCCTTGGGCCTTAGTTAGACTCTTGTTGATGTTCCATGTCCAGATTTCAACTGGAGAAGAGAGTTCAAAGATATCAACAAGGGACAGGAGGGGCGCAAAAGCAATCAAAGCTGCAGGAGACGCTGCCTTCATTTGATTTCTGTTGCTGTGATAAAACACCAACCAAAACCAAACTGGCTTATATTTCAGTGTCACACAGTGCCCCACTGAGGATGCTAACGTAGGAGCTCAAGGAAGAGTCTGGAGGCAAAACTTAATGCAGAGACCACAGAGGAACATGTCTTACTATCTTGCTTTTCGTGGATCGCTCTACTTTTTATCTTATATAAGCCAGTATTACCTGCCCATGGGTAGCATTGCAGAAAACACCCTATGATCTTGCCTACAGGTCAATGTGATAGAGGCAATTCCTCATCTGAGGTCCTCTCTTCCCAAGTGACTCTGGATTGTGTCAGGCTTGCAAAAAAGAAACCAGCACAATTTTTCTCTCCTAAAAGAAAATGACCTAGGTAGGAGGCTGAGAATAATAAATGATTTTTTTTTTTTTACAAAGGGCAAAAAGCACTGTTTTTTTTTTTTTTTTCTGGAAGACTATGTCAAATTGTCTATGTTGCAAGTGGGCAGCACAGACTTGAGAATGCACATAGTAGGTCCTCAAACCTAATTCTCTAGGCCTTTAAGGGATGTATGCAAACCCACAATGCTGTCTTCAAGCTCACTAAGGCTAGACTAGCATACCCATGATTAACCTTCAGTTCACTCTACTCTATAAGCCAACACACTTGGCAGGTTCAAATGAGTCAGGGGTATGGGGCATTTCTTGGACCAGGAAGGATAGTATACTGAGGCTGGAGAATGTCTGTCAATATTGTTACCTCTGAGTGTGTCCAAAGTGTGGGGACATAAGGGGAAGACAATGTGCATTTGCACAATCAGAGACTCACATGGTCAATTGCCTGCTGCCCAGTGTCTGGAGAAGAAAAGATTATAGAAAGGAGAAATTTGGGCAAGAACTTCCATCTGCTATTGTGTTCCCTTCTAGACTCAGAATCCCAATGTGTTTCCCATAAGCTAAAGGTAGAGAGCCAGTAACAGGGCCCAGAAGCTAATTATAAACCACTCCTGAGTCCTAGGCACCATGAGCACTCAATAGATGTGTGATGCCTGTGAATTTGGCTGGAAGCAGTTGTTATGAATTTCTATCCTAGCCATCTGCTTCTTCAGAAAGGATGGATGTGGTTATGCTACTTCCTACACAGAAGAGCCCATCTTCCTCACTTTCATCATGTGGGTCTTTGTCTTCTAGGCAACTCTCAAGAGGCTCAGTTGGGAGGAAGAGTAGGCATACACTAAACTAATGGTGTGGAGAGAAGAACTTGATGCATTCTTAAAGAATAATTCCACCATGAAAGGCCTACTGGTAGATCCTTGGGGGAAAGTGACTAGGCTCTGGCTCTTTAACCACATAACCCCATAACTACCGGCACTAATAGCCAGACAAACCAGTGAAGCCACACCACACTGCCATTGCTGCCCAGCTATAGCTGGAGAGCTAAACATTGTCAGTTTACAAGGAAAGAAAAAACTCAGTGAGGCCAGCACAGACAGCCTAGATTCTTCAGAACCTTGACTTAGATGTTCAATTGCTTCCACTCCAAGTCAGACAAACAACTGGCATGAAACCTGGGTGCATAGTCCCCCAGGCACAGTCTCTGGATCACCACACTGGGATCAGCTGATTATGTGTCAAAGCTCTGAGTTCCATGCTTGCCTAAGTCAACTCATCAGAAAATGTGATTGAGACAAACCCTTAGGAAGCTTTTCTCTCACTAAAGTTAGAGTATGGTTTGTTTCCTGGGGTTATACCTCTGATAGCAGTTGAGAACAACTGCAATTTTCTTCCAAAAGGGCTATGGTGATTTGAAAAAGAGTGGCCCAAGTAGGATCATGTTGGAATACTTGGTCCCCATTTTGGTAAAACTGTTTGGGAAGGGTTAAGAGGTGTGGTTTTGTTGGAGGAAGTGTGTCACTGGGAGTAGGCCTGAACATTTCCAAAGACATCACTCAGAGTCTTCTCTTTCTCTCTCTTAGCCTCATAATAGTATATCAAGATGTGAGCTCTCAGCTATTTCTCCAGCACCATACCAGCTGCTTTGCACTCCTCTTTGATAGTCATGGACTCTAGCTCTCTAAAATTGTGAGTCTCAAATTAAACACATTGATGTGTGTGTGTGTGTGTGTGTGTGTGTGTGTGTGTGTGTTTAGATATGTTTATCACAGGGGGAAAAAAGGCAACTAAGACAACCTAGCCAGGAGTGACGTATTGCTAACCTTGCTGTGTTTTGAAATGTGGAAGACTTTGAGACTTTGAACCAGGAAAGCAGTTGAACACTGTAAGCAGTGTTTCAACCAGTGTTAATGGGCTACTGTAGTAGGGGCTTGTATGTACTCACTTAGAAGTAGATATTAGTCATAATGTACAGGATAACCACATTACAATCCACAGACCCAAAGACCTCAAATAACAAGAAGGGCCCAAGGGAGGCTGGTTGAATATTTCTCAGAAGGGGAAATAAAATAGATATTGAAAGTGGCAGGATGGAGGGGACTGGTTGGGAGAGAGGATGGGGAACAGAGTGAAGTAGGGGATCAGGTGTAAGGAAAGAGTGGGAGAGAGAACAAAATGGGAGGTGGGTGGTTGGCGGCATCTCTAGAATGTGGCAGAGACCTCGGTAAGTTGGGGAAGGCAGGGTGGCTATGGGGATGATTCTAGCTGAGACTCCTAGCAGTGAGGGATACGGATCCTGAAATGGCTACTTCCTACAGCTAGGAAGGACTCTCAGTGTAGGGATAAGGACAGCAACCCACTGATAAAACCTTTGACCTAAAATGTGTCCTGTTTGCAAAATGTGTGGGGAAAAAGATAAAGCAGAGACTGAGGGAATGGCAACCTAAATTGAGGCCCATCCCATGGGCAAGAACCAATCCCTGACACTATTAATGATACTCTGCTATGCTTGCAGACAGGATCTTAGCATTACTATCCTGTGAGATCCTCCACCCAGCATCTGACTGAAACAGATGCAGAAAACCCCAACCAAACATTAGATGGAGCTCGGGGAGTACTACGGAGGAGTTGAGAAAAGGATTGAGGGACCCGAAGATGGAAAGGAATCTACAGGAAGACCAACAAAGTCAACTAATGTGGACCCTTGGGGTCTGAACCACCACCAAAATAGAGAACTTGGGTGGACCTAGGCCATGCCCACCCTATGTATGTAGAAAATGGGCAGCTTGGTCTTCATGCAGAGCCCCAACAAGTGTAGTTGTTACCTAGTTCAGATTATCCCTGAATTTGATACCTGCTTGTGGAGCCCCTTCCCTAACTGGGTTACCTTACCTGACCTCAGTGGGAGATGTCCCTAGTCCTGCAGTGACTGATTTGCTCTGTGTGTGTGTGTGTGTGTGTGTGTGTGTGTGTGTGTGTGTGTGAGAGAGAGAGAGAGAGAGAGAGAGAGAGAGAGAGAGAGAGAGAGAGAGACCCAGGGGGCCTTCCCCTTCTCAGAGGGAAATGGGATGAGGAATGGGGGAAGGAGCTGTGAGGGGGGGACTAGAAGGAGAGGGTGCCTGATATTGGGATGTAAAATGAACAAATAAATTAATTAATTAATTTTAGAAAGCATCTAGGAAGGAAAACTTACGCAAAGCGATTGAAGGGATGGGCCAGTCTCCAATGGGTAGTCAAAGGTGACAGTGTTGCCTGCATGATTTTTGCTTTAGAATCATGAAGCATACCCACATAAAGGACTGGAATCTTCTGCAGGCGAGGCCAGGTGTGCGGTAGGGGAGTCCCTAATGCAGAGGCCCTGAGAGACTATTGCGGGACGCTGTGAAAGTAAAACCTGGATTGCATTGTACCTCACGATGTTGGAGATGCCAGAGTCATGGAACAACTGACGTTGGAGATGCCAGAGTCGTGGAACAACTGCCTGGGAGTGCTGCAGACAGTAAATGGTCCCAGCCCAAGAGAGAGAAGTGTGTGGCAGGCAGCCATGCTGGAAGGGAAGGGCCACTTCTGTCATCAGACATGCAGCTAAGGATTTAGACTTTGACACTCTGCATTTTCATCATGCCTTATCCAGTATTTCTTCACTGTAGCCTCATTCCCCCATATTGGTAATGTATATTCTTTGCCACTGTACGTTAGACAGAATGTGATCTGCTTTTTGTCTTTATTTTACCAGGGGTTGCAGTGAAGTGATTTCTTCCCCCCTCTTCTCTTCCCTTTTCCCTCTTGCTCTGGCCCCCACTCACTCCGGACCCTGCTGGCTCCAGGCCCCCGGTAGCTCTGGTCCTTAGATTTTTGTTTGTTTGTTTGTTTCTCATTATGGATGGTTGTGAGCCACAATGTGGTTGCTGGGATTTGAATTCAGGAACTCTGGAAGAGCAGTCAGTGCTCTTAACTGCTGAGTCATCTCACCAGCCCCAATTAAGTGATTTCTTTAACCTCAGAAAATACTGTGGAGACTGAAAGATTATAGTGACTCTTAAACTTGAACTAAACACATTTCATAGTATGGTATAGCCAGAAAGCTATGAGGTCCAGGGAGTGAAAGTTGGTAGTTTGGGTGAGAATGGCCTCCATAGGCTCACACACTTGCCTCCTCCCCCAATTAGTGGAACTATTTAGGAATTATTAGGAGGTGTGGCCTTGTTGGACGAGGTTTATTACTGGGGTCAGATTTTGAGGTTTCAAGATTTGTGCCCTTTAAATAGGATCCTTCTCCCCTCTCGGCCTCATAGTTATCTCTCAGGATACGAGCTCTTGGCTACTGCTCTAGCACCGTGCCTGCCTGCTGTCCATGACTGCCAAGTACTCTAACACTCTGAAAGTGTAAGCACCAAATTAAACATTTGCTTTTATAAGTTGCCTTGGTATGGTGTTTTTTGCAGAGCAATAAAAAGGTAACTACGTTAGAGGCTTTAAATGGGAGAAAGTTGCTTCTTGAGGAAAAAGAAAACCAGATTTATGAACAGGAAGTATGATTCAATGGGTAATTAACCTCAAGTCTATCAGTATACATGTTCTGTGGCCTCCTTTTAAACAGATGTTTTTGGTAGTTGACAATCAGTTAGTATAACTTATAACCTGACGCTGGGGAATTTATAAGAAAAATAAGCTCATTTTCTCAAGATGTCAACAGTGTGGTACTGTGGAGGCACCTTTGGGTGAGGCAGAGCAGGAAACTAGAGGGAGCTCACTTTACAGCAAACTCACTTCTGAGATGGCCACTAATCTAATAATTTATTAGTCTATAAATAGATTAACCCATTCTGGAGGGTTCTGCTTCCTCAAAGGTCCTGTTTCCAAATACCATTAACATATGAATGTGGAAATTATGCCACAGTGCAAGGTTTCATGCTTCACACAAACAGGCAAGCCGGAAGCCAAGGACCTAAAGCAGCTTTGGGGAGCTTCGGCCTTGTTTCTGGCCTAGTCTTATTTCACTAAACAATTAATGGAAAGAAGGTCTCTAACGTAGCACGTTGAGCTTTTGTCTCAGCTGTCAGCAACTAGTAGAAATCCCTGTCTCAAACAGACTTGTATAATAACAAAGCAAATTCTCTCTCTCTGTCCATAATAGGCTCTGAAGCCTGGTTAATGCAGAAGAGGAGCAGGATCAGAGCAAGCCAGAGTCTTCCTATCTCACGATGACAGTATTGGTTTCACCCACAAGCTAGTGGCAAGGTAGGCTGTGGCAACTGAGCAACTACAGGGCCAGACATACGTATAAGACAGTGGCCTTCCCCAGAAGTCAACAGTAACATTTCTCAGGTGTATGTCTGGAGTTTGTTCATTGGAAACCATAGTCTAAGTAGCCCCCTGGAGGAGACCATAGTCAGATAAGAGTTCTTAGAATCCTCCATCTGGGTGGGGCTAGGGCATTTGGTAAAACGCAGAAGACAGATAACAAGAAGAGGATTCTGGTCAGAAGGAGAGTGCGAACAAAGTAGTTGTTGCAGACGACACCAGTGTCAACCATATTTACCTTCTGAGAGCCGTACAATTCTCAGACAGTTGACAGTGGACCCAAGTGGTGTGTAGCAGCCAAGGTGAAACAGGCAAGTGTAGGAGATAGTTTAACTTGGGATCTTTATTTGGTTTGGGGTTTCATGGGCACACACACACACACACACACACACACACACACACACACACTCCTTGTATTAATATGGTATTACACACCTTGTAATCATGTGCTATGCCACCTACTCCTTCTTCTCTACATTCCATGCACACAAAGCCTTCTCCTAACAGTGCACCTAGCAGCCTCAGAGCTCCTAGGCTCCCCATTGCCAGCTTTGAACAATGCTATGAGTTTCTCCATCCAGGGTAACAACTAAGTTTAAATAGTTTCTATTTGAGTGGATTCCAAACATGTCTAGGTATGAGTAATAGAAGGGTTGGTCAGTTCTGATTTAGCATGGGGTGCGTGCACAGCAAGATAAAGCTATGTCCTTTAAGTAACATTTTAAGAAGATTCTCCTACTTACCATCTTATGCCTGTGGGTTAGGGTACATGTATATGATTAAAATCAGGGGCGTTATGAGAAGGGAGATGTACAGTAGAGAAGCAATTATCTAATCTAATGAATCAAGAGAGAGAACCACTCAGACTACTTCCCTTAGTAACCAGACCCTTCTCCCTTAGATCTCATAAAAGGAAATGCCAGGCTGTAGCTTGGGGCTCTTAAGTACTCTCACTCATGAGGCCCGCTGTCAGTCTTGATGGTGTATTCCTGTGTAACTTGCACTATTGCAACACACCAAATAGTTACCTTACTTCTGCAAATTTTTGAGTCCCTATTTTTAGCTCATGGAATAAAAGACTAAGAACCTAGAAATGCCTGGCCCAGCCCCCCATCACTGGGACCATAGTTGTTGAGTCAGGCAAAAGTCCAAAAGGTAAGAAAATAAAATTCCCTTTATCTTATGGCCATCAGGACATGAAAACACTCCAGTTCTCTTTTTCATCCTGATGAAAAATGGTTACTCAGTCTGACTGAATAGAACCGTTAGACTGTAATCTGCCCACCCTCCCGAATGAGGCTGGTTGCACTTAGACATTTTCACTAACTCTCTTGCTGGGGACAGAAATGGCAGCAAGATGGAGTAAACACAACCACCAACAAGATAAAGTTCCCCTTCTTCTCTCAATATTATATTACTTCTGCTTTCTGGACCAAAATACATACATATATATGTATGTATGTATACATATGTATGTATATATACATATATGTGTGTGTATATATATGTGTATATATATATCATAAATAATTGTTCAAGCTCTACTATTCTTGAAATTAAAACATTAAAGAATGAGACTTAATGCTCATACTATGTTTCACTTGACTGATTCACAGCTCCATGAACACTCATTCAATTTGAAAAGCTATCACCTCTCTCTCTCTCTCTCTCTCTCTCTCTCTCTCTCTCTCTCTCTCACTCATTCTCTCTCTGCATAAGGACTCGACCTATTTCACTATGCTTGCCCAACTATCTGTTTTTAAATTCCTGCTGTTTACTGTCACCAATATGAAGAACATGTGGCTTCCTCGTGTCTTAGCCTCTCGCGAGTACTTTAAACATCTCATTGCTAAACTTTGGGAGTTTCATCTTTTCAACCAATGGAGTCTCTACATAAAGAATTCAAGGGGCCCTGCCCTCTCTGTGATATAAGTTGGATTAATCCCCCACATCTAGATAATATTCACCCCTAACTGAACAAGCATACGGAGCATGTAATGAATTATTCTGACATCGTTGCTTTCTCACACTCTGAGAAAGAAGATAATTTTAGATCATGGCGCTTTCTTAACTCATTTGATTGATCACGTAACCTGCCAGGACCCTTTTGTGATGAGGATAATAAGTGTAATAAGCCATTATTCTTACCTGTAGATACAACTTCTTCCCCAAGGCCCATTCAGGCAGTGACTTGACACATGACTCATTGTCTTTCACGGGAGGCTCACTTGGCAGGAGACCAAATTCTCCAACTAGACAATAGTCAAAAGCCAACACCTGGAAAACCAGGAGTACTCCAGGCAGAAAGAGGACATAAACCAAGGAGGAACTCAACACAGTGAATTTGCACAGAATGAACATCCCTAGCTGGGGATGCTATGATGGCTTATACCTCTGATTTCAGCTTTCAGGAAGCTGAAGCAGGAGGATTCACTGAGTTTGAGATCAGCCTGGTTGACAAATGAGTAAGGTGCAGGCTAACCTGGACAATGTGAGGATCTCTCCCTCTCCTTCTCCCTCCCATGCTCACTCTTCATCTCCCTGTCCCCATCTCCATCCCTGTCCCTGTTGGTCCCTGTCCTTCTCCCTTGCCTTCTTCCTCCCTTTCTCCCTCCTCGTCTCCCCCCTCCTCTCCCTCTTCTTCTCCCTCCTCCCCTCCCCATCTCATGAACAATGGCCATGCCTGGGTAACATAACCCAAACTAGAAAACAGAATGTAGTCAGCACCTGGGAGCGCTCCTGCCTTTTGGTTACTGGTCACTCCCTGCTTGCAGGAAAACTAACACCATCCTTCCTTGCATCAACACAGAGGTGAGTTTTGCCTGGTTTTGAACTTTGGGCCAATGGAACGATGTCGTATGCATGCCTTCATGTTGTCAAGTGACTTTTTTTCCCTGGGGAGACATAAAGGAACGTTTCACCCATGCACCCCAGATAAGTCGCTAGCAAGCTAAGAAAGGGTTCCAGCTTGGTGAACCCGTGTGTTTCTTAGTTTTGTGTTGTTTTTACAGGAGTGTTGTTGTCCCCCCTAAATTGGTTAGGTGGGGCTTTCAGCAGTTGATTGGTCCAGGTCATGGCATCTTCAGACTGCAATTAACCTTCTTTCAAGAAATAACTAGAGTCCTTCCCATGAAGGGCATGGTAAGAGAAGAGGCTGTCTCTAAAGTAGGAAGACAGCCCAACCCCTCCTCCCCCCCCCACCCTGGGCCTTCTAGGCTAGCTCTTCCAGCATCCAGAACTTTGAGGAACACGTGTCTGGAGTTTTACTTTAAGCCTGGATGTGGCCATTTGTCATAGCATCTCAAGCCATTTTGATTGCAGAAGAGAAGCTTAGAAAGCAGCTGCACAGCCCAGCAACAGTTCCCTCAGATAATGTTTTCACCAGCAGCGGGCACTGGGTTCCTTGCTCATGCTGGCTGTTCTGGAGAAAGACTGGAGTCTTCCTAGAATCTTGCGCTGGAGATTGGTTGAATCCCTGTTCATGTTCCTGGCTCTGTATGGACAGTCTCTCTGGTGGCCTGTCTGTTCAGATCTTTTACCTTTACTGTTTTTAAATTAATCTGCAAATGTTTTTGTTTTCAACATTGTGTGTGTGTGCATGTGTGTGTGTGTGTATGTGTGTGTGTGTGTGTGTGTGTTTATTTGTGTGCGTTGCCACACAGGTACCAACAGCATGCATGTGGAGGTCAGAGGACAACTAGTGGGATTCGGTTCTCTGGTTACACCGGGGATCCTGGAGATTGAACTCAGGTTGGTGCAGGTATCCCACAGGCCATCAAAGGTTTTATTAGATGAAATTATAAGAGCAAACTACAATTTAAAATATCAAAATGAAGGAGAGATTTTGGTCAGCATTACTGTTGTACATAGAAGGCAAATGAGAGAAAAACATCCTGTTGTGTGAGTCTGGAGTTAATATTTTTAATTTTTTTGGCATGGCAAATTTTAAGCAAAGTACAAACTTTATTTTTACCATGTTGTTTTACTACTTGTATCTGTCAGCATATTCTGTAAGTATTGACGGCATTATACCACTGAGAACAAAAGTTCCTGGAAAGAAGCTCACCTCCCACTGAACCTTCTGCAAGGCTAGTTAGTTATGGAGACTGGAGCGCTGCCCGACCAAAGCCTGATTACCATTTACCTTGGGCTATCCTTGGGTGCCTTAATAGCTGTTCCTTGCTCGCCTCTTTCTGACCTATTATCCTGAGACTAAGAGGGGAAATCTTTTGGAATGTGTTAACTAGCAAGATACTAAATCCCATCAACCAAAAGGTTAGCAGTTTCATCAGACAGCTGTGAGACCCATAACAGAGACTCTCCACCCAGCACAGGCACACACAAACCTGATGTTCGCATTAGTGTACTTGAAAAGTGCCCTAACTTGTGACTTTCTTTGCTATGTGACTATAAATCATTCTGAAACTGCTGACACATTGAAACATGGAACCCAGGTAACCTGAATCTGTATTCTGGGCCATCGTCATTCATATGTGGTTCCAGAATAAAGTTTTCCTTAAGAGCTGTGTGACTATGTTAATCCTCTGCCTCATAAACATGCACAAATATTATAGTAATTTTAAAAATTTTATCATTCAGCCCTGTAACTGTAGATGTTCAAATGGCTGAGGCGAAGTGATCAAGGTCAGCTTGAGGAAATTAGTGAAACCTTGCCTCAAAATTTTAAAAAAGCAGGTGATTGTGTGCGTGTGCATGTTAGAGAGCTTTCCTTGTATACATAAAGGCCTGGGTTCAATTTGTAAACAAAATAAATGTGAACACAGCAATTAACTACCCACAGAGCCTAAAACCAAACAGAGCTGAAGTGAAAAGGAATTTATTCTAAGCCAACAGAGCATTCTTGCAAATGGGAAAAAAGCCCTTGTATTACAGAGACTCATTTCATAGAACATTCTTACTTTTCCTCATTGCCGTGTGAGGACTTACGTGTCTGTCTATATTAGAGACACTAGTCTGAAATATGTCCCCTCTAGCTGGGCTTGGTCTATAATCTCTCTTCTACCACTGCCTTCAGTCCTCAAAAGTATTTTAGCTGAGTCCATGGGATCCTCCCCTCTCCAAAGTGTCCGCTGCTGTGCATCCTGCCGGAGATCTACCCTCAGGCCAGGAAGATCACTTCCTGCTGTTCTCAGATGCCCTTGTTTCCTCATCACTTGTAAACCCACAATCCACTGGAAATTTATTACTCTTCCTGGGAAGAGCCTCCAGGGCCTTTAAGTTTGTTTTTATAAGAAAATATCCTTTTTGACTCTAAACTTGTAAAAGAATAAATTTAGGAGAACCTCATTTTAACGGTATGAGCAGCAGCACACTTCCTGGTGCTCCGGTTCTCCTTAAGCTGGACATTTTCTATTGGTCCTTGCTCAGTTTGCTCTTTCTCGTTACCGATCTGCATAAAAGTGGCCCACTAAGAACGAGGCAACGCGGACAATACTAGGCTCCCTTGAAAGCTCTGCCAAAAGTCTGTAAGGGCTAGCAAACTGTGTGCTGAAGGTTTGCAGAGCTTTCTAGAATTCGTTGTGAATTGAAGACACCTCTCTATCTTGTCATTCTCTTCTTAGTTATTTTTCTGAAAACAAGCCTGAACATAAAGACTTCCCTACTATCTTGATCTAGTACTCCTTCCTGCAGTTCAACATGGAGCCATGAACCACCAACCTACTCTAGTCCCTGAAGACATTTGATGTTCTGGTCAGTCAGCATGTGACTGCATTGCTTCTGGCCAGGGACAGCCCCTCCTCTGGGCACATTATTTACTCTCTGGGTAATAAAGCTCTCTTCTGCATAAGACAGGAAGTTTCAGCTTGGCTCTCAGCCAGCATAGATCTCAGCAGCTGGACTGGCTGTGTGTCCCTGAGGAATGGTGGGCTGTTCTCAGAATTTGTCCCCTTTCTCCTTTCTTCTCAGCCCTGCTTGGTGTGTTCTCTGCAATGATGCTCACCCACTTTGTTATGCTGATGGATCTGGCCATTCTGGGGTTGTTGGAAATACTTTTCCTTCGACATATAGTGACACTTTCTGCCTCCTTTCTCTTTTTATGTCAGTTACATGTAAACTTCAGTGGCTTTACTGGGCAGTCATTTTGAACTAAAACAGCTCTGTTCATTACAAAAAAGTAGATTTGGTATTAAGCTTAGTGGTTGAAGTGGGGAAATTTCTGGTTTCTTGGTGACTCAATTGTGTCATGTGATATTTTTCTGGAAGCTGTCTGGTGAAAAGGTATGTGATATTTTGCTGGAGTGGACACTTGAGAGGACATGTGATATTTGGAAAGATTATAAGTATAACCCAACAGACACTCTGGCATTGTTTTGCCTTATTGGTCTTCCTTGGGCTTCTCTGACACTGACTGGTCTTCACTGACGACCTTCTGGCATTGGTTTACCTTGTTGATCTTTGTTGGACTTTGCTGACGTGGTGTTCACTGACAATGCCCTGGCATCAGTTTGCGTAGTTTTTTTTTTTTTCATTAATCTTTGCTTGTTGTGACTTTGTAGTAAGAAACATACCAAAGAACTTTTGGTTGTGTTCTGACTGCATCTTGCTACTCCAGCAGACTCGTACAGATCAACAGAGCCTCAAAGTTTCTTCTGGATCAAGATGCTGATGTTAACTCCTGTTTAGTGTTTTTGCTAGTGGACTGGACTGCAGACAATGAAGACTGTAATCACTCCCAAGGGGCTACTTCTAAATAGGTCCATGTCCTCCTTATCCTATTAGCTATACTCCTCCCCTACCTTTGGTTGGTGTCCTATAAGGGAGGCTGAAGCATTTAAGAACATTTATTAAAGTAGGTTTTGAAAAATATAACCCTACAGGTGGTGTAACCTGTAATCTCAGTACTGGGGAGCCTGAAGTAAAAGGATCATGGGTTTGATGCCAGCCTGGGCTACACGGCCAGACCCTTGTCTTCACAAAGAAGAAAATAGATTTACTTTTTTAAAAAAAATACATCTGAGTTTTAGGACCTTGTTGCTTTATTTGAAGGCATGGTGTCTTGGTCCCTGCTCTATTTCTATGAAGAGACATCATGACCAAGGCAACAATAATAAGAGGGAACTATTTAATTGGAGGCTTTACAGTTTCTGAGGCTTAGTCGATGATCATCATGGTAGAAGCACAGAGGCATGTAGGCAAATGTCGGAGAAGTGGTTGAATACTGTATTCTAATCTGAAGGCAAAGACTCTGAGGTTGGCTTGGGCTTTTGAAACTATAAAGCTCACCCCCAGGGACACACTTCCTCCAACAAAACATTTCGAATAGTACCACTTTCAGATGTCCAAGCACTCAAATCTATGAGCCTATGGTAACCATTTTCATTCAAACCACTGCATTCTACAACTTGGCCCCTATTGGGGCCAAGTTATATCATGATACAAACCTGCATTCAATACAAGTTCAAAAGTTCCCATTGTCTATAACAGTCTCCATACTTTTTTTAAAAAAAAAACCCAAAGTTCAGGTCTTTTCTGAGACTCATCACAGTCTCTTAACTGTAACCCCTATAAAATCAAAATAAAAAAAAATAGATTACATACTTCCAACATACAATGGGACACTGAGTATACAATATCATTACAAAAGAACCATAGTGAGGAACTAATGGGCCAAAACAAATCCAAAACCCAACAGGGAAAATTCCAAACTCTGCATCTCCATGTCTGACGTCAAAGGACTCTTCAGATCTCTAAATCCTTTAAGCTTTGTTGTTCTCTCTCTTGGGCTGGGTCCATGGGTCCTTGGTAAGTATCTCATGACTTTAGCATCCCCAGCATTTTGGGGTCTCCAGGGCAGTCTAGACTTCACCTTAACAGCATTATGCATGGCCTCTATGTGCCTCCATGCAGGGACACCCCACCACATACCTGGCCTTAGTGGCTTTCCTTAGTCGCAGAGGGAGATTTCTTTTTTTCTTTTCTTTTCTTTTCTTTTTCTTTTTTTTTTTTTTTTTGGTTTTTTTTTTCATGACAGGGTTTCTCTGTATAGCCCTGGCTGTCCTGGAACTCACTCTGTAGACCAGGCTGGCCTCTAACTCAGAAATCCACCTGCCTCTGCCTCCCAAGTGCTGGGATTAAAGGCGTGCTCCACCACTGCCTGACCAGAGGGAGATTTCATAACTACTCCCTTGCATCCTTGACCCTAAAGACAGAACCATGTGACCAAAACTGACAAATTGTTCTGCTTGCTCAATTTGGCCCCCTCACTCAGATACATTTTTATCAGCTTTCTCTTTCAGATGGTGTCCTTTACTGCTTAAGCTTTTCTTTAATTCTTTTTCACAGGTTGGAAACTTAGTTAGATGGGGTCTTGCCCTGAGGTCACCACTGCCTTTGCTCCAACTATAATCAGTCTTCTCTTTAAACTTATTTCTCCTTGAGCATGGCTCCATTACACTTCCTGGTGCTCTTTTATCTCCTCAAACTCTACATATTGTATTTTCCTTGCCCAACTTGCTCTTTTTCATTATTGATCTGAAAAAAAGTTGTCACTAATAATCATGCAACACATGGTGATGGTGGTGGTGGGGGGGGCTGTCTTAAAGTCTCTGCCAAAAGTCATTAATCCAAAACAGTTAAAATTTAGTCTCAGGCAGATTTTTTATTTGACAAGAGCAAAAAGTAACCACATATCCTTTGGCAAAATATCACAATGGTCTCTAGTCTACTTATAAATATCCTTTCCCACTGAAAAGTTTTTGCACCTACAGTTCAATTCCCCTTCAGTTCTGTCTTCCATGGACCTACTAGTGTGGCCCACTAGGCCAATATTAAACCATCCAATGGTTTTCCAAATTCAAAGTCCCAAAGTCCACATTCCACCAACAAGTAGCACAGCCAGGCCTGTCAAAGCAATACCCTGCTCCCTGGTATCAACTTCTTTCTTGGCTGCTGTAGTATCGCTGTGAAGGGACATTATGACCAAGGCAACTGTAATAAAAGAAAACATTTAATTGGAGACTTGCCTATAGTTTCAGAAGTTTAGTTCATTATGGCACAAAGCATGGTGTTATGTAGTGAGACACTGGAGCAGAAGCTGAGAACTACATGCTGGTCCATAGGCAGAGAGAAACTCTGAGTTTGGCTTGAGCTATTGAAACTTCAAAGTCCACCCACAGTGACACACTTCCTCCAATAAGGCTCCACTTCTTAATTCTTTCAAATAAAGCCACTTCCTGGTGACTACACATTCAAATCTGTGAGCCTGTGGAAACCATTCTCACTCAAACACTGACTTTCTCCTACAATGAAAGACAAGTTTTATAAAGCTTGCTTCTAAGAAGGAACTAAAAATTAACTGGGTCTCATGAGGCAGGATAGAAAGGCAGGGAGAATTCTGGAGTCATGGGAAGGGAAAGAGCCCCTCACTCCAGTGTCTGGTGGAAGCCTCTCCCAGAACTCCAACAATTATCTACATTTGCTTCATGCCCTTTGAAGTGATTGGACATATTCTAACCACTGTAAAAACCTAGGGACTCCTGGTTTTATTTTACCACACTGTAATCACATTCAATCCCAGAATAACTCTAGAAACTCAACTGCCAAAAAGAGAGATACAAATAGAGGCAGGGAGGGTCGCTTGTAAACAGGTCAAACAAAGAAATTCCAAAATCTTTCAAACTCCTAAAATCTTCACAGATCCTACACACAAACACCAGGATGTTGAAGCAGATTGGGCTTCGAGATGGCTACATCCATATTCTCAGGCTTGCCTTTCCTCCTTAAATTCTCCTGCTTAAAATCTATTAAACATGTTTTTTCAATAAACTCCATCTCTGCTTCACACTGGTTCTTCCTGAAATTTTCTCTCTTGGGAAGACAGGGATTCCACTCTACCAGAATACCCTACCCTTAGACCTCAAGGGAACTCCTTGAGCTGTTACTGGGGCAGTGTGGGGCCCCAGCTTCACCCTCACTGACAAAGTCAAAGGGCAGCCTGTGCTGCCCCAGCACAAAAGCAAGAGAACTTCCCCGGGATGATTCTGGTTCTAGCCGCCATCACAACCATGTGACCTGGATCTTACCAGTCAGCAACACAGCTACCTTGTAAGTTAGATGAAGGGACAAGGTAGCTTGAGTACTGTGAAGACGGATAAGCATTGCCAGGTGGCTGATGAAACCTCAGAGTTGTGTGACAGCAAGATATCATCTGACCGATAAAACAGGGAGGGAAAGTAATTAGTCCAAACTAGGTAGTACCTACACAGCCAAGCACTGCTAACTGAGTCTTGCTTTATTACAATGGCAGGTTCATAGGTCAGCTTTGAAAACTTCCCTCTCTAGTGCTAGAAACATGAGACATCAGAACAGCTGGAAAAACCAAATACAGGGATAAAAGAGGCGAGTAAACTCTGTTTTGGAAAAACCTTGATCCATTCCTGGACGTCCCCACCTCTCCTCTGCCTTAACTGAATAACTCTCTCTACCAAGAAACTTTACTCCCAACACAAGCCATTCACGACCTAGCCATGCCACTCTCTGCAGATGACTGCCTTGAGTGTGTATTTTGGCCGTACAATAAACCTCCCATAATTCTTGACTTTATCTTGGTTCTGAATTCTTTTAGATAGAGACAGGAACCTGAAAATCCAAACCTCCCAGATTTCAGGTTAGAGTTTCAGTTCCAACATGGTAGACTCCTCTAAGAAGGACATACACTCAAGGTTTAAAAAGGCTGACTCAGCCACACAGATTTAGTTCAGTCTTAGCATTTTCTTGCTCAAATTGTATAAATATTCATTTTTTGTATATGTCCATGTTTTTTCCTCTTGTGTATGTGCATTTGCATGTGTATAGATGCCTATGTATATGTAAGTGCATATGTATGGATGTATGTGTATGTGTAGTGCATGTGTATGGGTGCATATATATGTATGAGTACATGTGTGTGAGCGCATGTAAATGTAAGAGTACATGTGTATGTAAGAGTGCATGTGTATCTAAGAGTGCATGTGTATGAGTGCATCTATACGTGCGAGTGCATGTGAAGGCAAGGTTCTCATTTGAACCTAAGTACACAGTTCAGCTAGTCTAGTTAGCCAGCTTGCTCTAGGGATCCCTTGTTTCTACCTCTCAAACTCTGGGCTCATAAACAGATCAGTGTTCCTATGCAGCATTTGTGTAGGTGCTGGAGATCTAAATTCTACTCCTTATGCTTGTGGAGCATATTCTTTACCCACTGATCCATCTCCCTTGCCTCAGGAGGCATAATTTTCAAGAGAATTGAGCTTTAATAAGTTTACTACAAGCATATATATAACATTTAAGATAATATAAAATCTGAGTTGAGGCTCATTGTTAAAACTCAACACAGCAGGAAAGTCCAAGTACAGAAAAAAAAAGAATTAAACAACTATTGGTTGAACAACTTCAAATTTCACTTATTAATTTATTTTGTGTAGAACCAACTGAAATTCTGGGTTTGTTGAAAATATATATTGAAGTTCAATGTATAGTGGATATTATCATAGGGTTTCATTGATGTGAAGAGACACCAACCATGACCACAGCAACTCTTATAAAGGAAAACATTTCATAAGTCTCCTTATAAAGGACAACTGGCTTACAGTTTCAGAGATTCAGTCCATTATCATCATGGCAGGAAGCATGATGACCTGCCAGCAGACATGGTGATGTAAGAGCCAAGAGTTCTACATCTTGATCTGCAGGCAACAGAAGCAGACTGTCCCACTGGCATGGCTTGAGCATATATAAGACCTCAAAGCCTGCCTCCACAGTGACACACTTCCTCCAAAATGTCCTCACCTATTCCAACAAGGCCACACCTCCTAATAGAGCCACCCCTATGTGCCTATGGGAGCCAGTTACATACAAATTTCAACAGGGGAAACATCCTTGTTTATTCTTCTAATGGAGACTTTAAAGACGTTTATTTGAAAAGAAAGTCCAGCGATAGGCCCAAAGTGGGATCCAGCTCTAGGGAGGTCCCAAGGCCTGACACTATTACTGAGGCTATGGAGCGCTCACAAAAAGGGACCTATCATGACTGCCCTCTGAAAGACCCAACAAGCAGATGAGAGTCAGATGCAGACATTTGCACCCAAGCAATGGACAGAAGCAGCTGACCCCTGTTGTTGAATTAGAGAAGACTGAAAGAGCTGAAGAGAAGGGTGGTCCTATAGGAGGACCAGCAGTCTCAATTAATCTGGACCCCCGAAATCTCTCAAACATTGGACCACCAAACAGACAGCATACACCAGCTGATATGAGGCCCCCAACACACATACAGTAGAGGACTTCCAGGTCTGTGTTCACTTAGAGATGATACACCTAGCCCTCAAGAGACTGAATGCCCCAGGGAGTTTAGAGGTCAGGTAGAAAGAGGGATTGGGGCATCCATGTGGAGAAAGGGCAGGTGGGGAGGAGCTGTGGGATGTGGAGCAGTCAGAGGAAGAATGGGGGTCGGGGAATGGAATATGGACTGTAAAAAATAAATTAATTTGTAAAAAATACTTTTAAAAAGGGTCTCTGATGATATAGATATCTGGTCATTATGCCAACACACTTCTGTGCACCTTCTGTGTGCCAGGGGCTGTGAATACAAAGACGTACAAGAAACGACTATTGTCTCTAGGAAGTCCACAGCTCACGTGACAAATAACACTTAAGAGTATAAAAAAATATAAATGATTAAAAAGTGTAAATGATCATTAAGGCTATGCATTTTCTTTTCCTAAGCATTTATTTTCCTTTTAGGAACATGCTAAAGGGATTCTAAATTTTATAAGCAATAGTTGCCAAGAAAATATTTTTAAAAAGACTAGACGTTGGTTGAAGTCAGAGGGCAGCTGCCACTCAAAAGCCTAAAATTCCTGCAGTGAAAAAGTCAACTTGAGATCAAAGAAAAGAGAAACGTGTGTGTGTGTGTGTGTGTGTGTGTGTGTGTGTGTGTGTGTGAATAGGATAAAATAATATTGGATAGTTGATAGTTGGTAAAGTTAGGAAACAGTAATAGAGTAAATGCTTCATAAGCAAATTAAAGTAAATACCAGATGAACTAAGGGTTAAATCTGAAAGATGGCTGGAAATGTTGTTTTCTGATCTACACACAACAACAACAACAACAACAACAACAACAACAACAATGAATAAAATAATAAATAGAGGAGAACACAGGCAAATATGTATATAATTTTTGATGTGGCCTTTTATATTTCAAAAGATTTACCTATATTTTTATTCCTGTGTATGCATTTGAGTGAGTGTGTGCCATGCACATGTAGGCATACAGAGGCTAGTTAGAAGAGGATGTTGGAATTCCTGAAGCTAGGGTGACAGTGGTTGTGAGCTACCCAACTTGGGCACTGCAGGAACTAAATTTATGTTCTCTGAAATATCTGCCAGTACTCTTCAATACTGAGACACTTCTCCTGTCCCTCCTATGTGGCCTTTGACACAAACAAGTTAAAGGAAAACTGATTTGGCATCACAAAGAAAAATAAGTTTTAAGTATCAAAAAACCTAGATATTCTTAATATGTTCTAGAATAGGCAGATGGGTAGTTTCCTGGGGCCAACTAAGAGTCGGATAGAAAATGAGTAAACGGGGCAAGGAGGAACTGTCTGGGTAACAAATGCTGAATGTAGGTCGTGTTGGTGTGGGCATAGGCAAACACATTCGTCACAACTCTAGGGACTTTGTACTTCGGATGGTTACATTTTATTATACTTCAGTTGAGTATTTAGAGCCCTCTGAAAATAACTAAAAGGCAAACAAGAGAAGACACTAGTGGCATCTGAGACCGAGGTACACAGCCTTGTGATAATAAGAACAGAGAGAGCTATGTGTAAAATGGGCCAAGTACATAAACCACAAAACCCCAAAAGTGACCTCGAATGATAATCACATGATGACAGATTAGATACCAGTGATGATCGCACTGTGCAAGCAGACGTGCAGATGTCAGCGACATCATGTTGGTGGAGAAGAAAAAAAAAAAAAAAAAAGAACCTGTCTTGTTGTTAAGTGGGGAGTTTATTTCTAGGAGTCACATTTTACTGTAGCCCAATACACAAATGAATAATGTTCCAATTTGGAGTATTGTCAAGTTCATAGATGCTATATACCCTTGAGTCTCCATCTCAACTCTGCTCTGTGACTCCATGGCCTGAGCGTCTGGTCTCCTTTAATTCCTCTCTTCCTTCCCAACCTCCCCTCTTCCTCCACCACATTCCACACCTCTCTGCCTCTCACTTCTCCTCTAATGGTTTCCTTGTGATTCCTCCTACAAGTGTCAGCTCAGCCCTCTGGTGAGTCATTTTGAGATTACTGTTTCTGATGTCTGATTGGCTGGTAGGTGGATGGTCTAGGATGTCCTCTTTCTAAGTCTTGTGGTAGGGGTGGAGTGATACAAGCCATAGGACCAACTTATTCTCATCCGTGAAAAGCTAGCCTGGCTCCTTCAGATGACAACAAGAGGACTAGCCCTGGTATATAAGCGTGAGCATGTCTCTGTGCTTATGGTATGAAGGTTTAGGTGTTTACCTAGAAGCCCTTTCAACAGAACCTTCAGTCTCAATGTGGCAATGCTGGGAGGAAGCCTCACCAGCGATGCTCAACTTGGGGGCAGAGCCCTCGGGAGTGAGTTTGAGCCTTTCTGCCTAGGTTCTCTCCTGTGCTACCTTTGCATTTTCTCTTTCCTTGTTTGAAGCAGAGCAAAGCCCTCCACCAGATGTGGCCACCTTAGTTTAGACCTCCCCAACCCTCCATAAAAATGTGTCAGAATAAACCTTTTTTCTTTATAACTTACACATTGTTCACTGTTTTTTGTGTAGTGATGGGAGCTACTGAACCACCTGTTCTTATGAAGTGGTTTAGCCTGTCCACTTTTGTGTGATGGCTGAGACATGTAGCCAGCGCTGGCTTGAGCAGTGGGAGACCAACTTAATGTCTTGATGAGAGAGAAGACTGGGGGAAGGTTTGGCAATCTGCTATACAGAGTCCTTCTTAATATACACTAAAACCTACCAAGTACTCAAATGAGGAATGATCCAATCAAATCTAGGGCAACCACACAGTAGACAGAAGATTGCAGAAGGGCATCTAGTGACGTGTAGATATTTAATGAGAATGCAAAACAAGATGTACAGCAGTGAGAAGCGTGAAAGCCATGACAGAAAGACAAATGAAAAATATTCCCCTTCACCACATCTGATAGAAAGGTTGTAAGAAACACACCATCTGACCCTCCCCACTCTTCTAAACTTTGGACAGAGGCCAGAAGGAACTACTGACTGTAATTAAAGGACAAGCTGGTCTGATCACAGCTCAGCTCTGTCCTGTTACTGGGATGACAATAGGTAAATTGCTAAAGCTCATCAAGTCTGCTGTGTCTAGAGCGGAGAATTAGAATCATACTTGCCTTGGAAGGTTGCATGAGCACTGAGTGACATATCTGTGTGGAGAGTTGTTTGCAGTGTGAGACACAAAACTGCTTAGTTAACGTTAGATAATAAGTCATGATTTCTATAAACAAGGAAAAGTAATGATTAATATCTTCTTATGTTAATTTCTGTGTGTTTATGCACACATGTGTGTGGGTGTGTGCATTTCAGCGAATGTTTAAAGGTCAGAGCACGTGTTCAGGGTTTGGTTCCCTCCTTCTGCCGTGTGGGTTCTGGGGATCAAATTGAGGTTATTAGGCATGAAGACCAGCACCTTTACTGGCTAAGCCACCTCACCTGCCCTTGATATATTTTTTAACCCATAGTTTGATAAATTTATAACAGCATTTGAATCCATTGATCAAGAAACTATATGACAGGGGTGGTTATAGGGATGGTTTTTAGTTAGGCTTGTATTTTACTAATCCCATCAACACCATTGTGACAGATATTCTAGTGGCACCTCTTATTAAGACACCATGAAAAGCATTTATCAAACCAACAGGTGACATATGCCGAACAAAATGATCCAAAGCCCTGGCAGGGATTCTGTTCTGGTTAGATGAACCAATCAATCGTCTGAGACAGCAATGAAAAGCTGAAGCCAAGCCAAGCCTGGTCAACTGTCCATCAAGTTATATAGTCGAGAAGTCAGTAATTTAGGTAGCCTAAGGTTTTGTTTGTTTGAGACAGGGTCTCACTATGTAATGCTGGCCAGCCTGAACTAACTACACAGTTATATATAGACAAGCCTGGCTGTGAACTCACAGAGTTCTGCCTGCCTCATCCTCCTGAGTACTGGGATTAAGGGTATGTGCTATCATACCTGGCAGTCTGACATTAGACATTCTCAGTTATAAATGACAGCATCTATCCCCTCCTTTCCAATTAATTTTGGGTCCTTATTTAGGCACCAATTATTGTTGTCTGAATATTCATAGGGAGATGAAAACAAAAGTCTATCCACCCCAGATAGACAGCCGTGACAATTTACCCTGATGAGCCAATGACTTTACTGGGGTTGCTTGCAGGAGTATGAGTTAAAGATTACCTACGGGGGCATGTGGGACTCAAAGGCAGTCATATCACCAAAAAGCCCAGCCCAGGATGGATGACAATTCACAAAGGATGCATCCCTATGTTTCATGTAGGACTTTCACATAGCTCGGCTGGCTGGAAAGTCTTCTTTCTGTAGCACTCATTACTACTCGTATAACTTTGCGAGGGTCCTGTGAATCTCATACATTTTAGGAGCCTCCTGAGACTTGTAAGTTGTGTGTACTTCCCAAGAGGCCTCCCTCCAGAAGGGAGTGTTTTATTCTGGAGAAAATGGCTACACAGGACTGACACTAGGCTTTGATCCCTGGGGTTAGAGTGGGACATTAGGAGGCAGGATTGGGAATTTTGTGATTCACCTCCCATCTTTTCAGTTAATGGGCCTGTCTGTTCTGCTGCATGTCTCAGATTTGAACATCATTTGCCATTGGGCTTGCCCACAATGTGCACCCTGTAAATCTCTCCTCCCCAAGTTGTGGTCACAAGTTCTTGAACTAGTTCTGGTCTGCAGTGTGGAAGCTAGGTGGCAACTTTGTTGGAGCTGGGACCGTGAGTAACCACAGCTGCTTGTTCCTCAATAGTTCTCAGAGATATCACCCCCACCTTCCATGGTTCACGTAGATCTTCTGAACTCAACCAGAGCAGGAGACTCGGACTGTTGTCAACTCAGGAAGGTCTACAGACTACATCAGTGCTGTGCCAGGGTTGATGGACAGCTGTCTTTCCAGGGTGGTGTTCAGTAAACCACATGCTCTTGCTGGTCTTAGAACAAAATGGACTTCATTTATCTTGTGTTACGGTTTGAATGAAAATGGCCACCATAGGTCCACAGGGAGTGGCATTACTAGGATCTGTGGCCTTGTTGGAGTAAGTGTGGCTTTATTGGAGGAAGTGTGTCACTGGGTGAAGGGAGGATGTGGGGAGGGGGGAAGCTTTGAGGTTTCAGAAGCTTAAACCAGTCCCGGTGTGTCACTCTCTCTTTCTGATGCCTGCCCATCTGGCATCTCACTTCAGAACTCTCAGCTACCTCTCCAGCAGCACATTTGCCTACCCGCCACCCTGCTTCTTGTCATGATGAGAATGGACTAAATCTCTTAACTGTAAGGCAGCCCCAATTAAATGTTTTCCTCTATAAGAGTTGCCATGGGCATGGTGTCTCTTCCCAGCAGTAGAATTTTGTCTTAGACACTGTGATCTGAAGAACTGAGGGGGAGAGTGGTGGGAGCCATACAAAAAAAAATAATTACCTAAATCCCAGTTATAACAATGCTTGATGGCACAGCTCTGTATTCAAATAACCCTGAAGAAGGCATCAAGATGGCAGGATCCAGGTGATTCACTGTCAGTTACCTGTGGAATCCAGAACCAATGTCCTCTCTTGACCTTTATGTTCAGAGCTATATATAGTTTCTTGACCTAAGTTTGATATATCAATTGCCATGTTTTCCACAGCACACCTCTGAAAAAGAGACTATGAAGTAAGTGGTGCCGCCAATATTGTTCGGTAAACAGCCTGCATAACAGCCCATGGTGGTCCTGAGTATGTTCCTAAGGATGCCCTTTCCTGGGTCCTGCTGTCTGTAGAGCAGTGTGACCAACGCATCAGAACTGCCTTCCAACTCCTGCCCCAGGAAGGGCTCAGTGCTCCATTTCTTTCTTTACCTCCTCCGGGGTACTAATTAGCTATGATAAAATTGGTAAAGACAGAGAGAAGCTACCAGACTCTACTCCCAGCAGCAACTAGTCAGCGGCTGGGCAGGATTTTTTCTACTAAGTTTAGAAATGACCATGTATTCAGCAGCTCAAATAATTACAAGTTCTCCAAGTGTAACTTCCTCCTCTAGCTCCCTGCCAGGTGGCCTAGAACAGGACACAGAGTCATCACGAGGTGCCCAGCCCCCGCTCCTCCCTGGCATCAGATTGTCTCTTGCTCCCTCCTGGAAGGACACCATCTGCCACAACTGTCTCCTCCATCTGTGTCTCCTTTTGCTTCAGGGACTTCCACTGGCAGTCTGGAAATAGCTTCCCCATTTCGATCATGCTCACAGCCCTTGTGGGCTTTGTGTCTCAGTGACAGACCATCTCAGGTTCCCACTGGGCTGTATGCCCACAGTGCAAGTGGCTGCTGCTGGAGTACTGAGCCTTTATTCATTTCATAGTCACTGCTGAGCCACCTGCAGACAGTGAGCCGAGTTACGGGTGGTAGAATCTGATGGAGGCAGTCAAGCCCAGGCTTGGATGGAGACCTTGGGGCGGCTCAGTCAAGCTATCTGGAGATGCTGATGTACCACGTCTCGATACAGAGCCACTCTGGGTCCACCTCTGGTTATGATAGGTTTTAATGCTATTCCTTTGAATATTCCTATTCCTATTCCAGTTTAGAGAGCCAATCTTCCTTCAGTACTTTGTTCTTCCAAATTTTACTCAGAAAGCAACAGCTGGCTTCGTCATTAGGGTCCTGATTTCATGTTTTCCGGGAGGAAGCCACAACCCAGCCTCAGTCACTCTAGTGGTGTTGCTCAGCTTCCCTCATGGTTCTCTAGTGACCTGGTAGAGTGATCTCAACATCAGTTAACATTACTCTCTCATATTTGAAGTAAAAGGAGGAGATCCACCGAGAGGAGGTAAGATTGGCCTTAGAACTGGTTCAACCTCAGCTTAGCATCATTCTCCTGATGGCAGAACTGAGCAACACTAACCCTACTTCCTCCTTAGTTGGGCAGAAAAGTTCATAGAAGAAAGTTCACTGGATGATGGAAGAGAGCTGCATGAGAACAAAGGGCATGCCATACATGCATACATACATGCCTACACATACACATACACACACACACACACACACACACATATACACACACACACACACACGCACAACTATTCTCCGAAGTCTGTGTCAGCTTTGATAACCAAAGGGAATTTGGAGTCATCAAACCTGAGTCTGCAGCACTGAAGCAGGGGTGTACTAAGAGCATGGTAGTCTTAAACGTGGCATGGTGACACATGTGATGACCACCAGCACTCAGCATGCAGAGACAAGAAACTTGAGCTATACGATCCTGGAATATAGATCAGTGGTAGAGTCTTTTTCTAGAATACAAGTCCCAAGTCTCATCTCTATTATAAGAAAAAAAGCAACATAAAATTGGAGTGTGTACATGCCTCATATGCTCTCCAGCCTGTTTCCTTGTGTGTAACAGGATTGTCTCCATAATGATCAAGCGAGACAGCACATATGAATTATTTCAAAAATATCAAAGATGGTGCAAATCAAAATATAAGGGATGTCCTTCTTATTATAGGGATAGATAGTGCATCCTGTGTCATGGGATGCCAGGGTCAAATACCCTGATGGGGAAGCAAGCTACCCTGTCTATAGCCATACCACTGTGAACACACTGGATCTCATCAGAATGAGAGGAACCATCTTGGAATGGTCTTAGTGTGACTATGATTCCTGCTCATCTTCCTGGGCACACCACTGCATAAATCTTAGAATCCCAGCAATGTAGATAGATGAGATGGGCCTTCTCAGTTCATTTCACCATTGTGTAGTGTGGAAATACTGAACTCCTATCCACTGTCCCAAGAAGTGCCCAGACACTGGTAGTTAAATCAATGTTCCTACCTTACTTACTTGTTATCAGATGAGTGAGTTTTTATTTGTCCTTTAGCTCAGATACTTGGTGATTACTAGGGTTTGAACTTGAATTGTCCCCAGGAGCTCATGTATGAAGGTTTGCTTTCAAGATGTTCACACTATTTTCAGGACTGTGGAACCTGTAAAAGTCAGGGTTCTACTGGCAAAAATAGGGCAAGGCCTTTGAAGGTTACACTTTCCTAGTTCCTGTCCACATTCTGCCTTATAGTCTCCTATGATGTGAACAAGGGCTCCCACACTCTCCTGCCATCATGAACACAATGTTCCACCATGTCTTCCCTGCCATAATGGACTGAAACATACTGCCATGAGCCCAAATAAATCTCCCCTCTTTTAGGTTGTTTCTCCCAAGAATTGAGGTCATGTCAGAATGTAACAAGTATGGTGACAGGGAGGTTAGAAACCATCAGGTCACCCTGATAAGTGTTCTGGTGGGCATTCCAATCAGATGAACACTCAGGCTTCTGGGTGATGAATAACCTAGTCAGCCACAGCAGCACTCTGCTCACTGCCTGTCAGAGAGGATGGGGAAGGTGTTACTTCCAACCTTTGCCCAGGTCTCTTGACACATCAATC
>JADRCD010221871.1:1041-17551 GCA_019843815.1 Montemys delectorum | reverse complement strand
ATAAAAACTTTATTTGCTTAATTTTCTTATTGTAGTATGGAAGGGAGAAGATTTATTCTAATTGTAAAGATGCCAAGGTTGGAAATTTTAACATGGTTTTTTGACTTTGTTATCCCTAAACTACCTCAGATAACTGAAATTCTACTAGTCAGCCAAAAGCAGAACCTCTCTCCAAGGGAGGAATTCCAACCCGATAGTGCTTTCTTGACATTTGAAGAGAAATTTCTCATGTTTAAGTGTTATTTGTATTCAACTTCTACTTTTGTTGTCTTTGTGTTAAAGCCACCACTAGAAACAGCCCAAATTTTCAACAATATTCCTTTGCTTATTAAATCCCTAGACTCAACAAAGTATGTGCAAATAATTAAATAATAAGGGATCCTGCGTATATACAATCAAAACTATCTTCTAGGCAATATCTGAGTTTAATATATACAGAAATATAAGAATAGTCTAGTTCAGCCTATTTTCATGTCATTTCTTTCCAAAAGATAATGGAAACAAATTCTGAAAATATTACAATGACATTTGTTATATTTTGCTTTTGTAACTGTGATTTATGTGTGAAAGAATACGCTTTCAGTTTATACAAATATTTCTTGCTGATTTAAATAAATACTGTAGGCTGAGTATATACATTATTCAAACATAGAAACCTTTGGATGACCAGATCATCCCAGTATAGGTCCTCAAAAATGTCTATGATTTATTTCACATTTTCATCAACTTCCAACATCATTAATGATTAGCAGTCATATAGATTACCTTAGTGAAAACGTGGTTCTTTTACAAGTAAATGATAGGGAAACCCTTGACATAATGATTTACTAAGTCATGATTTTGGTGCTTAGCTATTTATACTAAAGACATCTAAATTTGTGTAAATGTGCTTGCTGGAACCAACGTCAGCATTTTGTTAGAAGGATCAAACTCTCTGAGTAAGGAAGTGCCCCTATTCTTTTTCAGTGGGACTTTTGACAGTTGCAATCAGCTGTCTACACTACAGTTCTATACATAACAATGGCAGCATTTCAGACTTTGGAGTGCTACACAGTCATCTTAAGGCACTCTTGAAACACCAAGGGTAAGGCTTCAACCCAGAAAACACTGACTCAGTGTTGGTAAAGAGAGACCTAAAATGCTGCATGACTTACAGGTTGCCATTTATATTAAAGCTACCAGTCTTGCATCACCATTTCTACAGCAAAGACATGCATGTTTAGTACAGTACAGAGCTGGCTATTATTTTCTGGATGGCATGAAGTACTCTTAAGGGGAAGAGTTGACTTTGGTGGTCTGAGTCTTCTCACCATTGAAAGTTTCCTCTTATTCCTCCAATTCTCAGTCTAGTACAGTGGTTCTTAACCTGTGGGGGTTAAATGACCCTTTCACAGGGGTTGCATATCGGATACCTTGCATATCAGATATTTACATTATAATTCATAGCAATAGAAAATTACAGTTATGAAGTAGCAATGGAATAATTTTATGGTTGGGTTTCACCACAACATGAGGAATTGTATAAAATGGTGGTAGCACTAGGAAGGTTGAAAGTCACTGATCTGGTGTACTTTCTTCTCTTTCCCCTTTCTTTTATTTTCTATACATATTGGAAATTATATTAATCTTGTTGCTTCTTTTCCCCCTTATTATTGGTATGTGTTATGGCTCTAATCCCTACATCTAAAATAGTAGTCAGCATCTTTCACTATTGCACAAAGTTTTAAGTATCTATGAGGGGTAAGAAGATAATGAAAGAAAAAGAATAACAACAAAAAGTACAAACAAATGTGAATTTATGAGAATTTTAGTATATTATACACCAAAGTACACACATATGCATATAATTAAAAAATAAAGCTAAATCTTAAAAAATAATAGATTTGTGACTATTTTTGGGGTATTCACTAGAATTTGGTATTTGTCTTCAGCTACTGAAAACACTGTTCATAATTCAAATCAGTTCACTCAGATTTATTTCTAGTCTTGGGTCCTTTTATAGATCAGGAGACAAAATTATAGGCTAGGATTTTTTTAAATTGAAAAAAATTCTACTCTCATATAATATACCCTGACCATATAATATTTCCCTCCTTCTAGTCTTCTCACTCAAATCCATTCCCTCTGCTTCCTCTTCAGAACAGACCAGACCTCCAAAAGCCAAACAGGACAAAACAAGATACAATAAGTCAGGGCAAAGGTCCCCAGATCCAGGCTGGACAAGAGAACCCAAGTAGAGAAAATGAATCCCAAGGACAGACAAGAGTTAGTAATGCACCCACTCCCACTGTTAGGCATCTCACAAAAACCTCAAGCTAACAGCCATAACATATATGCTGAGGACGTGGTGTGTACTAATGTAGGCTCCAAGCTTGCTGATTCAGTCTCTTTAAGCCTGTGTGAGCCCTGACATGTTCTCCTAGTATCCTCAATCCACACTGACTCCTACAATCTTTTCTTCCCCTCTTCTGTGAGGTTCCTGATCTGTTAGGTGAGGGACTCAGTGGAGACGACCAACTTAAACTCTCTTCACATAATGCCTGTCTATGGGTCTTTGCACTTGATCTTATCTACTGCCAGAGGAACTCTTTTTGCTGAAGTTTAGAGAAGGCACCAATCTATGAATATAGGAGAATATCATTAGGAATCATTTCATTGATTTTTTTTTTTTTTTTTTTTTTTTTGCCAGCCATGGTTGGTTCTAGTCTAGGTCTCTGGACTATCCATTTTCTGGTTCCTGGTTATCCAGGGAGTGTAGGGCATGGGCTTTCTCTTGTGACTGGCTCTCAATTTAAACTAAACATTGGTTGGCCATTCCTTCCAGTTCTGCCCCTCTGTGGCCCAAGCACATCTTGAAGGACAGATCATAGGTGGGGTTTTGAAGCTGGGTTAGTGTCCAGGTCTCTCCTTCTGTAACTTGAAGAGTACTTTCTTAGGCTAAAGAGACTAGAACATAGGGATGAAGACTGCAAGCAGAAACCAGTTCAACCTGTTTAAATTCATTAAGCTGTGTGGAAGCTATGCTCCTCAATGGGGCTCTACTGTCAGTTTTCAGAGAGTAAACTTCTGTCCTAGCATCAACTTGCATTAATTATGGATCTTCATGAGACCTCCATGGCCAACAACTCAACTGAATGTAATGCAGTTCTACCACTGGAAGACTTGCCTGACTATAAAAGATGGCCAGTTCAGACTCTATATCTTCCACTACTAAGTGTTGTCACTAGGGTCACCCTCATAGATTCCAGGAAGTTTCCACTACAATAGATTTCTACCTTCATGAATACCTTTAAGTCCAGCTGTATCTCCAAATATTCTCTGCATTCATCACTCCCCAGCTTATCCCTCCCAGTCTCAAGCCTGCCTCACAGATGGGTTTATACCACTTTTACCTCCTTGCAAAAGACAAAAGTTCAATTCCCTGCACCAACATGGTGACTTACAACCATACTCCAGAGAATCCAGTGTTCTCTTCTGACCTTTGCGGACACCAGGAAAACACATGAGATGTGTAGATACAGGCAAAATATTTATACAAATAAAATAAAATATTTTGAATAGTACATATAAAATTGTTTCATAAAGTGCTTTAAGCAAAGATATATGTAGTGAATTATACTAGTATATTTTCATATGTGAAAGAAAAAGGTAACACAACTCATTAGGGTTTTGTTGTTGTTGTTTTTGCTTTTGTTTTTGTTTTTAGAAAATGAGGGGAATGTGAAGAATTTGACAGAAAGGAGGGAATAGGTTTAACACAATAGCTCTTCAGGGAGAGAGCTTCAGTTCAGTTCCTAGTGAGTATAGTACAGGCTTGAAACATACGTACTTCTAGCACATTTCTAAAGACATATGCCAAATTATAATTTAAGAATTAAATATCTTTGAATGGTTCCTTATGCTGTCTTATTATGGACAAAGACTTTCTCCTAACAGTGAACAAATTCATCTTTTTAAAGATGTCATTAATTATGAACTAGAAGACATGCTGTGGTAAATGAGAAGATCATGGATGTGATAGAAACATTTTGAAGAGCCTTTGTAAGAGACCAGTTCTCAGAAGTTCTGACACAGAACCAAACTCTCTAGGCTTGGGTCCTGTGGTTACAGTTGATCTTGGAGCCCTCCACCATAGTCGTCATGTCCTACTTCAACTATTCCAGTGCCTCACTCTTTCTGACTGGCCTCCCTGACCTTGAAGCTGTGTACCTCTGGCTCTCCATTCCTCTGTGCACTATGTACATTGCCTCTCTGGCAGGGAATGGCTTGATCCTGTGGGTTATAAAGTCAGAGCCCTCCCTGCACCAGCCTATGTACTACTTTCTATCTATGCTCGCAGTTACTGACCTCGGCCTATCCGCCTCCACACTGCCTACCATGCTCATGATCTACATGGTGGGTGTCAGCGAGGTGGCATTAGACATGTGCCTTGCCCAGCTCTTCTTCATCCATACTTTCTCCATCATGGAGTCATCTGTGCTGCTGACTATGGCCTTTGACCGTGTTGTGGCCATCAGCAGTCCCCTACACTATGCCACCATCCTCACCAACCCTCGGGTTGCCAGTTTGGGCCTGGCCATTTTGGTACGAAGCATTGGTCTCCACATCCCTGCTCCCATCATGCTGAAGAAGCTACCTTACTGCCAGAAGAGGCATCTTTCCCACTCTTACTGCCTGCACCCAGATGTTATGAAGCTGGCCTGTACTGACACCCGCATCAACAGTGCCTATGGCCTCTTTGTGGTTCTCTCCACCCTGGGTGTAGACTCTGTGCTCATCGTTCTATCCTACGGGCTGATCCTCTACACAGTGCTGTCAATCGCTTCCAAGACTGAACGCCTCAAAGCCCTCAACACCTGTGTCTCCCATATCTGTTCTGTGCTGCTGTTCTACACACCTATGATTGGCCTTTCTATGATCCACCGGTTTGGCAAGAGGGCTTCCTCCTGCAGCCGTGTGTTGCTCTCTTATCTTCACTTTCTCACTCCTCCAGTGCTCAACCCAGTTGTTTATACCATAAAGACAAAGCAGATCCGACAGAGGATTTGGCGCATCTTCTGGTCTGGTGGAGGAAGCATCGGGCATATCCAGGGTCACTAAATTTTTCGTGATTATTAAACATGTAGGGAGTTACAGTTTTTGTTCTACATAGTAACTAAGATTCATAATGTAGACATTATAACTGAATGTATGACTAAATAGAACATTTGCAGGTTTATAAATATACAGGTAGCATTTGTACTCGATTTCAGGATTAAAAAATAGCAAATAGAATTCTGTTCCGGTTTGTAATTTTTTTAATATAGAAGCATTTTGAAAATATATAATCAGATGTAACCTTTACAAGGACAATTATTTCTCTTTTTTCAGTGTACTTAACTTACCATAAATGCATTATCTTCAATTCATTAAGCATTTACTTAATGAAACATTGAAAGATTTACTCATGAAATATTGAAAGAATAAATATTGTGTCTCTAAAAGAAACTTAAAAGTCAAGCAAATGAGAGCTGTTACAGTTGAGTAATCCCAACACTGTGTGGCATCTCTTTTACTATATATACTTCATACTTCATTTTCTAAATTTCTCAATTATGTACAATTATGAAGAGAACTTGAGGGGCACGTAGGGGAGAGTCTAAGCAGCAGACTGATCGACACCAGTCAGTAAAAGAACAAACTGTCATGCTAAAGTACATTATGTAGCACAAGTCAAAGAGTCAAAAGAATGAAGACTAAATGTACTTTTTGTATTTGTTCCTGATCTTAAATATCAATTGAAAAGTTCAAAAATATGTTCTTTAGTTGGAGCTGATAATGATACAAAAATCTAAGAATGAATTTTTTATATTTTAGAATATATTTTTATTTAAACAAAACAAATTTGTTCATCACACTAATTTTTCTATATGAAAAGGGCATAATAGTACATGTCATTGAAGCAACATATTTAGCTAAAATATGCATATTCCTTAATTAAATTTTCATCACTTTGGTTTAATGACATTATAGGATACAGTGATTTTTGTTTGTTTGTTTTTCCAGACGGAGTTTCTCTGTGTAGCCCTGGCTGACCTGGACCTCACTCTGTAGACCAGGCTGGCCTGGAACTCAGAAATCCACCTGCCTCTGCCTCCCAGGTGCTGGGATTAAAGGCATCGTCACCATTGCCCAGCTACAGTGATTTTTAAGTATATGTATGGACTGCCTAATAATCAAGGAAGATAATTAATGCATTCCTTACTTTAAACAGCCATCCTTTTCCTGGTGTAAACAATTTCTTCTAGATGTTTTCAATTACACAATTCACGATATTGTTGACTATAATCATCCTACAATGAGTTGAAACATCTGATCTAAATTTTATTTTCAACTGTAACAACGATCACATTGAGATATTCTTTACCCTTTCCTTTTCTGCAGCTTCTAGTAACCATTATCAAAATCCTAACTCCTATTAAATCAATCTTTAAAGTCAACTTGGGATATTTTTCTGATTTATGTAAATGAAGTAGTGCCACATTTTATTGTCAGTAAATAGAGGTGAGTAGGATTACTAGTTCATTCTACTTGTTTTGTGACAATTAATATGTGATGGTAAAACTCAGAAAATAATATATCATAAATCAAGATATCAATCATAACCTTATTACTTGTTAGCATATAGATGAAAACTAAAATGACTGTATGAGACTTATTTTCAACAACTGAAATAATCCAACAAATTGTAAAATGGGACAAATTCAAGATAATTACACAAGAGGAGAAGGAAAGGGAAGGAGGATATATATATATATATATCATATATAAATGATATATTTATATCATATATAAATTATATCATATATATACATATATGAACCCCACTGTTTTGATGCTATCTGAAATAATATAAAATGAAAACACCTGATGTTTTTAATAGAGGTAAGAGGAAGGCATTGGACTTCCAGCTAACTCATGGAGAATCATTAAAGGTAACAAAGTTGTCAATAAGTACTTTGTGACATTTTAAAATAGTTTCACATACAGTGGTAATAGTGGTGGGTTTTATCATGGGGTTTTATTCATAACCCATCCATATAATCGTCCCTTACTGTCTTAGGACTACATCATTGAACAGATAAGGGACTGGTTTACAAATAACTCAGACAAATTCTTGAGGAATGCATATTCTATAGTAGAAATTTGTCAAATCTGATAGCAATATTCATAATTCATTATTTACTATAATTGTGACTAAAACGCATATAAAAGGAATGAGAACTTTCATGGATGACCCACCCTGTGTGTGTGTGTGTGTGTATGTGTGTGTATATGTGTGTGTGTGTGTGTTTTGTGTGTGTGTTTCTGATTTACTGTTATTAAACTTAAAATGATATAGAGGTGTGACTCATGAACATTATACGCTGATGTCTAGATTTATTTGAAACACATACAGCCTGAGAATTGTCATTCTGTTATTGAAGTCATATATGATACATACCCATTTCCAGGTTCTACAAATACCACAAATTCACAAGACAGATTTTTAGATTTTTCTGCAGATATGTAACTGCCAGTGTATTCAGTTTTTCAATGTTTAAATTAAGTTATTCAGATTGATACATAGATACCTACCAATTCTCTGTGTTGAGATGAAAAAATTAAATGTTTTGATACATGCATATATTGGGTAAGTTTATAATCTGTTTAAAGATACTTACTCAAACATTTATCATTTCTCTATGTTGAAAATATTCCTAATCATGCTCTTGTGCTTTGTGAAACATATGACACCTTGTTGTTATCTTTTTGTCACCCTGCTGCAAAACAGAATGCAGACCTCTTTCCTATTTCAAAAATTTAGTTAGTTTTATTTGGTGTGTATGAGTGGTTAGTCTGCATGTATGTACGTATACCTCATGTGTGCAGTGTTCAAGGAGGCCAGAAAAAGGCATTGGATCCTACTGAGATTGTCTCTATTTTCTTTTTTTGATAAATCGATAAAGTAACAATAAGAAAGCAAAATTGATAATTTTGGATGATGTACTATAAAACTAATCAATATAATTGCTTAGGAAGAAATGTAATTATATAACCATCTAAGAAATTTAAAAATTAACACAAAACTAAGGAGAATTATTAACTTTTGACTACAAGAATATGCTTGCAAGGGAAATGCTTTTGTCTTTATATGATTTAATATGCTTCATTTATAATTAGTAAACACAACACAATTCTTTTATTTTAGATATATATATATACTTTTTGATTGTGTTATTGCCTTCAGGGAAATCTGTGGGAGAGAGATATCAAATAGCTTCACTAGATTAAAATAACTCTAACACATTCTAATTTCCCTAAATGCCATAATTCTACTATAAATAGCACCAGACATGGTCTTTCCAGCAAATTACATAAAGCTTAGTTATGAATTAAGATTAAAGTTGGATTTAAGTATAAATTCTTTGAATATCTCAAATTATTTGGCTTAGGAAAATTTATTTTGCTATTTATAATAAAAAAAATTGTATTGGGAAGAACAACAGTATCAATTAACCAGAACCTTCAGAGCTCCCAGTGACTAAACCACCAATCAAAGAGTATACATGGGTTGGTCCATGGCTACTGCTACATATGTAGTTGAGGACTGCCTCATGTGGCATCAGTGGGAGGGGTGACACTTGGCCCTATGGAGGCTTGATGCCTCAGAGGAGGGGGATGTTATAGGGGTGAAGCAGGAGTGGGTGGGTGGATGGGTAGGGGAGCACCCTCCTAGAGGTGTACGGGAGGGGGATGGGTTGGGGGAGTTCATGAAGGGAAGCCTGGGAAGGGGATAACATTTGAAATGTAAACAAATAAAATGGCTAATAAATAAAAATGAGAAATACATATAAATTTTAATTTCTAAAAGAGGGCTAATATCCAAACTATACAGAGAATTCAAGAAGATAGACTCAAGAGACCCAAATAACCCTATCTAAAAATGGGGTACAGAGCTAAACAAAGAATTCTCAACTGAGGAATCTCAAATGCTGAGAAGTACTAAAGTAAAGAATACACAGGATACAATCTACAGAACTCAAAAAGGTTAACAAGCAGAAGGGCCAAGTGAGGATGCCTCAAACTCACTTAGGAGGGAGAAGAAAGCAATCACAGGAGGGGGAAGGGAGGGATCTGGGTGGAAAGGGGGCAGGGAAAGGAAGAGAAGAACATGATCATGTATTGGTTGAGGCAAAAGGACTGAAGCCCTAGGGCCAGCAGAAAGAATGGAAACAGGCCACCTTGGGAGGTAGGGGGTGGGGGAACCCTCCAGAATGTACCAGAGACCTGGAAGATGAGAGACTCTCAGGACTCAAAGAGAGGGACCTTAGATGAAATGGGGAGAGGGAACTTGTAGAGCCCACCTCCAGCAGGAAGACAAAGCATCAACGGAAAGATGGGGTTGTCATCTCACAGTCAAAACTTCTGACCCATAATTGTTCCTGTCTGAAAGAACTGCAGAGACAAAAATGGAGAAGAACCTGAGGAAAAGGAGGTCCAGTGACAGACCCAAAGTGGAATCCAGCTCAAGGGAAGGTCCCAAGGCCTGACACTTACTGAGGCTATGGAGTGCTCACAAAAAGAGACCTAACATGACTGCACTCCAGAAGACCCAACAAGCAGCTAAAAGAGTCAGATGCAGATATTGTACTCAACCAATGGACAGAAGCTGATGAGCCCTGTGGTTGAATTAGGGAAAAGCTGGAAGAAGCTGAGGAGGAGGGTGACCCTGTAGAAGGACCAGCAGTCTCAATTAACCTGGAACCCTGAGATCTCTCAGACACTGGACCACCAACTAGGCAGCATACACCAGCTGATATGAGGCCTCCAACACATATACAGGAGAGAACTGTTCTGGTTTCAGTCAGAGAAGATGCACCTAACCCTGAAGTGATTGGAGGAACCAGGTAGTGGAGACATCTGTTTGGCTTAGGGTTGAGGTGGGGTGGTAGTTGGAGGAGGTATGGTATGTGGAATAATCAGAGGGCAGACTGGGAAGGGGAAAAAGTCTGGAATGTAAAAAATAAAAAGATTTAAAAAAAATTAAAAAGAACAACAAATAAAATAAACAAAATTAAAAAGAATAGTGGTTGTTATGGAGATGACCTGAAACACAGTTATTTTTAATTATCATGTTTAAATGTAGCCAATGTTTAGATGTGTACAGAAGAAGTCTATAGCATGAGTGTACTGATGCTATTATGTTTTTAGAACTAAAGACTCTTCAAAATATTTTTAGTTAAAATTGGCAATACAATTTTAAATCTTTGTTAAAAAAATATAAAAAAAGAAAAAATAAAAAAAGAAATGTTCAACATCCTTAATCATCAGGAAAATGCAAATCCAAAGGTCCCTGAGATTCTACCTCACACCAGTCAGAATGGCTAAGATAAAAAACCCAGGGGACAGCAGAGAAAGAGGAAAACTCCTCCTTTGCTCATGGGACTGTTAGCTGGTAAAACCACTTTAGAAATCAATCTGGCAGTTCCTCAGAAAATTGGAAATAGTTCTACCTGAAGACCCAGCTATACCACTCCTGGGCATATACCCAAAAGATGCTCCAACATATAACAAGGACATACGCTGCACGATTTTTATAGTAGCCTTATTTATAATATCCAGAAGCCTGAAACAACCCAGATGTCTCTCAACAGAAGAATGAATAGAGAAAATGTGGTACACACACAATGGAGTAATATGCAGCAATTAAAAACAACGATGTCCTGAAATTTGCAGGCAAATGGATGAAACTAGAAAATATCATCCTGAGTAAGGTAACTCAGTCACAAAAGAACACACATGGTATGTACTCACTGATAAGTGGATATTAGCCAAAAACACTCACAATGCCCATGACACAACCCACAGACTAGATGGAACTTAAGAGGAAGGAAGAGCAGGATGTGGATGCTTCAGTCTTGCATTGTGGATGGAACAAGATGGTTATGGGAGGTAGAGGGAGTGTCACCTCGGAGGGAGAGAGGAGACAGAGGAAATAAGGTGGGCAGTGTCAGGTACTGGAGGGGACCTGAGAGAGGTACAGAGGGTCAGGAAATTGAATAAAAATTTGTAACAGTGGGAGATTAGGAACTGAGAACAGCTACTGGAGGGTCCCAGTCACTAGGGAAAAGACAGGCTCCCAGTACCCAATGGGGAGAATTTTAGCCAAAATGCACAGAGAAGTGGAGATAGAACCTGTAGAGACCACCTCCAGTAGATAGGCATGGCCACAGGGTTGAGGGATTGGGCCACTCACCTATCTTACGTTTTTAACCCAGCAATGTTCCTGTCCAAAGGAAGAACAGGGACAAAAATGGAGCAAAGATTGCAGGAAGGGTCATCCAGGGACTTCCCCACCTGGGGATCCATCCTATCTGCAGACACCACACCTGACACTTTTGCAGTGGTCAAGAGACACTTGCTCTTACACATACAGGAACCAGGAACCTTGAGAGGTTTGGTCAGCAATGGACCAATGCAGATATGGAGGCTTGGAGCCAACCATAAGATGGTGCTCGGGGACATTGGTGGAGAGCTTGCGGAAGATCTGGATGACAAAAGGTGGGTTGCAACCCCACAAGAAGAACAACATGGGCTGGCTGGACCATCCAGTAATCCCAGGGACTAGACCAACAACCAAGGAATGTACAGGGAGGGCTCCATGGTTCCAGATACGTATGTAGCAGAGGATGGCCTGGCTTGACATCAAGGGGAAGCCTTTGGTCCTATGGAGGTTTAATACTCCAGCATAGGGGGATACTGGAGTGATGGGGAGGGAGAGGTGGTTGGGTGGGGGAGCACCCTCATAGAGGCAAAGGGGAGGGAGGAGAGGGCAGAGGTGAGATAGGGAATTTGTAGAGGGGTAACTTGGTAGTTGGATATCATTTGAGATGTAAAGGAATGGAATAATTAATAAAATAATTAATAATAATAATAATAATAATAGAGACATAAAAATGACTTATTATTAAGAAATAAAATCTCTGATTTTCTAGCTGGAGTACAACTCCTTCATACCTTTTCCTTAACAACAACTTAAAAGGCACATTGAAAAGCAATAGTAGATTTTCAGAGAAAAATTTATTTTTGTATACAATACATAATCTGCTCTCACTTTTTATCCATACTTACAGATTTTTTTCTTTAGTACACTGAGGCAGTAATTTTGAATCATAGTTTATTTTATTACTTTCTTTTTATGAATTCTCTTATTTAATTGAAAATTTTACAGAAGTAACTATTATATCTCTTATGTCTCTTTAGAGACATAATGGTGTTGTAAAGCTTTGTCACAATACTCTTACAACACTTTCCACTAGCAGTATTCTCTTCAAGAGATTGTACAAATATTTAGTAGAATTGTGGTGTAATTTCTACCACATCTTTATAAGGTGGTTGCTTTTCATTTCTCTCATTTGTATGTTAACATGTATCATCTTAGTCTGAGTACTCCTTTGATAAACTAGATATATATTACGTAATTTGAGACTTGAATGAGTAACTTTTCTGGCATGTTTTTTCTTCATACAGACTGAAGCATTCTACCGCCTTTAATTTCAATATATCAGAAGGATTATGTTTCATAACATACCTGCTTCAAATGTTCTTGTTTCAAGTAAAGGTACATTGTCTATCTTTACTGATTATTCAGATGTTCAGGGAGCCATTAGCCAGCTAAAATTACTTCTCTGGTAAAAGGAAGAAAAATAGTCAGTGTTGATTTTCTTAACAAAGACATAAAGAAAAACAAAACGTTTTAAAATAATCTGATGAAATTAGGCAATAAAGACAATTTATAACCTTTTATTTAATAAAGGTTATAAATTGTTCACTGGCTAAGTTGCAGACAGCTATTAAACAGGTGACCACAGCTGCTGAGAATTTTTCTAAAGGAAGGACTGCAGTATCACTATTCAAACATCTACATATGAAACTAAAACAGAAATCATTGCATTTATAGAAATTGACAGAAAGATATATAATGATGGATTATATGTGTGTAATCTGAACCAGAACTGTGTAATGTACAAATACTGAATAAAGTGATAAAAAGACATATTTTACATAAAATTAAAATTTGATCAATACACAAACATTACATCACACCATAAATCTGTTCTCTTAAAAAACATAAAAGAGAAATAGCATTAAACAATAGCAATAGAGTGTTAGATGATACCCCATTATTTCATGAGACATATTCTTCCATCACAAGTGTTATCTAAATGGTTTACTATTCAGGAATTTGCAAGTGAGAGAAGAGACTCAGTACTCGATCTCGAATCTGTTTTGTCTTGACACCATACACCAAGGGATTGACTGTGGGGGGCACTAGAAGGTACATGCTTGCCAAGATGATGTGGACACTTGGAGGCACATTCTTGCCAATGCGATGAGTTAGGAAGCTAAACAATGCAGGTGTGTAGAAGGCAAGAATAGTGCAGACATGCGCAGCACAGGTGCCCAGGGCTTTAGAGCGGGCATTCTGGGAAGAAAGCCGGAACACTGCTTGAAGAATTTTTATGTAAGATGCGGCTATGAGCCATACGTCCAATGTTATTACTGAAAGGGCTGTTGAGATTCCATATGCTCTGTTAATGAGAGTGTTAGCACTGGCTAACTTCACCACAGCCATATGCTCACAGTAGGTATGAGGGATTATATATTCTGTGTAGTAGGGCAGCCTCTTAATGAGAAGAGGGCACGGCAAAACCATGAGCAGAGCTCGGCTCAGGCCAACTACACCCAGCTTAATAACCATGGCTGTTGTGAGGATGGTTGCATAGTGCAGTGGGATGCAAATGGCCACAAAACGATCAAAAGCCATGGCTACCAGGATGGCTGACTCAAAAATGCAAAGCGTGTGGATAAAATACATTTGTGTTAGACAGACATCAAACTCAATCCAGTGTTCATTAAACCAGAAAATACCAAGCATTTTCAGGGATGTGGAAAAGGTAAGACACATGTCATTCATTGCCAGCATGCAAAGGAAGAAATACATAGGCTGGTGGAGGCTCGATTCTAGCTTGATAGTAACAATGACTATGCTGTTCCCCAGCAGGGTCAGGACAAACAGGAAGCAGACGGGGATGCTGATCAAGTAATGAAAATTTTCCAAGCCAGGAATACCAACCAGGTAGAAAAATGAAATGTAGTGATGTGTTGTATTATTTACCATGTTAAAACTAAGGATGTTTCAAGTATACTGTATAATAACCAGGATAATTTCCTCAAAGGGGAGATAGCATTGCAAAGCCTTTACTCCAGGTATTTATGTGTTGAATCTAGAATTTCTAGCCTAGGTTTCCAAAATGTCATCCTGTGCAGCATCATCAACCTTATCTGTAAAAAGAAAAGATTAAATATTGTACATTAGGTTTTGTTTGGTGATTTTATGAATTCAAGATCTAATTAAATCTTACTGCAAAATTTTCACTTTTGTTAAACATAAAGCTACTAAAATAAGAGTATATTGCATTTAAGCCAATGATTATTGAGGAACTGAAATCATGGTTGGAGATACAAATAGAAAATATACAAATGCCCCCAAAACTATTTTACCCTTTTAACATTTTGCTGTTATTCTTTGTTATCATAGTTAAATAGCTGACCGTTCAAAGACTGAATACTAAGTACCAAGACCATCAAATTATATTCAATATTTGCTTTAATATCCATCAACACCAAATTTATACATTTTATATTTTCAAGAGGGAAAACATAAAAATATTTCAATCTTCTTAACTTCATTTTCTAATTTAGCATTGAATAGTCCATCATTTCATTTGGTAAAATAGAAAAGATTCCACATGCACAGTTATTTGACTCACTGAACTCTTAAAGCAACATAAAGAAAAGAGACCAAAGCATGTTGGTCATATTGAAAGTACTTTACTAGGAAATAGGAAGAGGGAGAGTACTCAATAGAATGATTAGTGATTAGTTACCATCAGAACAACACAGCCTGCCGAGCTGTGTAAAGACTAAAACACAGGGCACATCTACATCAATTGAAACTCTTCTGTTTGAGGAATTTCGCCGATATTTCTACCAACTTACTTGCTGGGAAAGTAAGCAATTAACAGGCTTCAGTTTCATTTTAGAAACTTAAAAGCTCAGTGTGGAGGGCTCAGTTTTAATATTTAACATGGTCATGGAAAAAGGTTACTTTAAAATTGTCATCTTTTTGTAATTTACTAAACATGATTAGCCTCTTCAAAATGGAATCTGATGATTGATCATAAAACACACAATTGGAAATCTGGATATAACAGGGCATATTTTTAAGCACAGTTGTTAGGAAAGAGAAAAAAGTTTATTTGGTTACAACACTAATCATCAATCATAAACCTCAGATGTCTTAAAATGATCCTTGTTACCTGGACTCACTTAACTCTGACATTACATAAACAGTCACTATTTCTCCTTTTCTTAGGTTTGCTCCTTTCTGATTCACTTGTCAGTCTCATCATCAAACCAGGAACACAGAAAGGAATTTACAGAAACCAAGTAAATGGATAATTAATTATTCTTAGGGCAAGCTAGGAGCTTTTAGCATGCTGTACACTTTCACAGACATAGCAGAGATTTTTTTTCCTCCCCTCTACCTATAGACTCTGACCATACTTAGACGGAGAGCTTACTGACAGCTATTACCCAAACTTCATTCTCTTCAACTGATTTCTTAAAATGGTCTTTCCAATTTGTATCATGAGTAACATAACTAGTAATTACCCAATAACAGAAAATAATGTAATTCTTCAAATGGGCAATAACATGTTTGGGGGAAAAATCACTTCATCCCTAACAGATCAAATTCTTCAAATATCTATTAGTTATCATTCAAATATGTAATGCTGTTTCTTCATTTTCAGTAGTCATTTCTCACTTGCTTTTATCTTCTCTGTCTTGGAACTGTCATACGATCGATGATATACAGTGAAGATAATGGAAACATACCTGTTGTATCATACAGCCTGCACTCTGTAAATCTTGTGGCTGTGGTTCCTTTTTAATGTTCTAGCCCAATGCTCAGGAGTCACCTCTGATTAATAGTGAAGATATCCCTTGGGATTCTAGGATCTCAGGGAAAAGGATTAGAGCAGCATGCAACACAGAGCAGTGCAATGTCCCCTTCTTGGCCATGAACATTCCACAAATCTTGTCAGTGTAGCTGGGATAATCTTCGTTCTTGAAACCTCAATTTTAATTTCTTGCTATTTCTCCAAAGATGCTTTATCTGAGTAAACTTTGGGGATTTGCACTATTTAGACATATACAAATTTTCTTTAATCACCTAGAAGAATGAGATATCACCATTAGATTTTAAAAAGAGGATAATCCTAGAAAAACTATGTGAACTTAGCTAGAGATAGAAACATAAATCCTTAAGTACTCACTCATATCAGGCACTTAGAAAAACTGATTTCATAGAGGAAGATAGAAGATTGTTACTCTTCCGTAGGAGGAGTAGATGGAAAATATG
>JADRCD010221870.1:0-10323 GCA_019843815.1 Montemys delectorum | reverse complement strand
CCTCCCACAGTGGAATTCATCCTCATCCTGAGGTCAAATCACTTCTCCCTTGCTCTTGGAAACCACATGGCAATGTTTTCCATGACGTTTGCTGTATTCTTTGTGCTCTGGGTTAACTACCTAGATTTCACTAGCCCGTCTGACCGCACAACCGTCTTTCAAAAATAGACTCTGGTAATATTGGCCATTTCTTTAAGGGAAGAAACCGAGCTTGGAGGAGCTAAAGCAATCTGCATAGGAGCACAGTACTTCCGGGGTAAGAAAGCCTTGGAGGTGGGGTCTGGAAGCCTGGCTCTCCATCTCTCACAAGGTCTGGAATAAAACTCCTTCCGTGACACCAGGCCTTAGTTCATTTATTTTGTCTTGCTTAAATTGTTCCCCATTTTGGGTGCCTGCACTTCATCTTTAAGTTAGATCATAAGGTACTCGAAGGTCAAGGTCACGTTTAATATATCTCTGCGTTTCTCACAGCATTAGTACCAATATTTATAGCCTTGCATGTATAATTATGTAATAAATGATTACTAACATAGAGAAGCAAAAAGAGAGAGAAAGATATTAATCTAACCAATTTCAGTATTTTCTCTAACTTATTTTGCCTCCCAATAATCCGTCTTCGAGTGTGTTTTCTCCCTCGGGAGAGGTTATTTGAAAAACCAAATGTCTGTGCACTTAAAAAGACTCTCTCCCTCCTGATGAGGTGATGCCCATCCTGCTTGCCTTTCTGTGTCTGCTGCCAAGAAGATCAGGGCTAGTTTTATTTTTTTGTCTGTACAATCTTATCTCAATATTCTGCCATAATTGTGCCCTGTCTTTGCTACTTGACCCTAAATATATTCTCCTCACATTCCTAGTTTTAAATTCTTTTGCCTGTGTATTTTCTTGTAAGCAGCCTCACTTGATTTCTGCTAGGCTATGTGGTACTCTGAGTGGATGCGTCTCTGTTTCCTCATCTATGAGATGGAAATAACAGCATCACTGAGGAGTCCATATCAGGGAGTAAATGATCAAAGCAGGACAAAGAGATCCCGATTACAAACATGTCCGTGTTAAGGCAGAAGAATCAGCACATTGTTTTAAATTTCTACAAAACTCGGCATATGAACTGTGAGTCACTATAGGGGTTCGCATGACTGAATGTAGCAGGCACAGAAATCTTTTAACTGTGCAACAAACAAAACACCGATTCAATCAAGTGCCTAATGAATCCCTGTCTCTAGATGTGTCTCTTTATGTTGTGCCACATGATTTCATCATTGCCTTAATTTTATGAACACACAATATACACATTTCCACTGTGCATACCTCCAAATCATGCAAGGCCAACTCAAATTCAAGGCTACTCTGTGGTAAGAGCTACAATGTTTTTACTGCACATACAAAATTTTCTGGGTCTGAAGAGATGGCTCAGCGGGTAAAATGCTTGTCCAAGAAGTACAAAGATCTGAGTTCAGATTCCCAGGACCCACCCAAAGCTGAGCATGGTAGCATGCATCTGTAATGGGAAGTGGAGCCAGGAGGCAAAGATCAACATTTTTATGTGCTGCACGAGTGACATGTTACACATGTACATGCATCAAACATATGGACACACACACACACACACACACACTCGTTTTATGTTCCTATAGAAACAATGGCTTATGGGATGCAAACATTTTTAACATTTCCTACTATCGTTCTTCATAATGTAAGAATCAAATTAACGTGTCTTTGGATTGCATTGTGTTAGAATGTTTGATTTTTAAAATTGCTGTTTGAGTTGCCTTTTTGTACTATGTATTTATGTGCAGTGACATTCTCAGCATTGATGATTATAAAATCAAAATATCGATCCACTCTGAGAAATGTTGAAGATGTTCTACATCCTGTGGGATCAAATGTTCAGCCAAGATTAAATTCCTGATGTAAAAATAAATGCTCACATTTATCCCATTAGTATACACATTTGTTTTGTCCTTAATAAATCATAAAATTACACATATTCCAAAGAATTTTATAGTAAATTTCCTTATGGTTTATTACAAGTAAATATTTGAGCTGCATAAGTAGTTTATAAACCTAGATTCCCCAGGCTTGTGCAAACATTTGTCAGGTGAGAGTGAATAGCCAACGAAAAAGGTTTAAGAAGCTTGCTCTGTGACATTTAAGGACCCGTGTGTTAAATGTTTGTGTGTCTATTCCCTGCACTCCAAACTCATAGATTTAACCTGCTGCTTGTTACCACCATGTGTGGGTAACACTTCACATGTGGGTAAGACTTGCCTCTAACTGAACCCCACACGTTACCTCCGCAAAGCTTTCCCTCCTGTAGCCCACACAAACCCTGTATCAGGACAGGAGTGGCAGCTCCAGTCTGACTTAGGTTGTGACTCATGGAGTCATCCTAAGCTGTGTCAGGATGCAGTGTCCCATACCCAGTCCTTCAAGAAACCCTTTGCCTCTCCCCTAGATGCTGACCAAGGATAGACCTGGTTCTTATGCCTTTTCCTGTTGTCCCCTCAACTCAGACGCACAGACAGCTAAAACTGGCTCTGGGAACCCTCATGTTTGATTTTCAAAGCTTCACCCATACAAATCCTGTCCAGATATAACTCATTTTACTCGTGATAGATGCTGATGTCCCACATAACCTGACTTATGGAGCTGCTCAGACCCTGCCCCTTAGTTCATATTTCTCTCTTCCTGCCCCACCCCTCCCACACCTACCCCACCCCACCCCTGTCTCCTGAGACAGGAGCCCATCTCACTTCTCTCTAGCCCCAGACCCCTCAAAGGTCTTTCTCATACTTCTAGGATTCAAAGATCACGCGTTCATGGGTCCTTTTATAGCTACCCAGTCCAAAATTACGGGCCCACTTACACACACACACAACCTATCTCCTGCCTAGGTTTTGTTTTCTGAAACAGTGCCTAGTGCCATATAACACTGTATCTGAAGATATAACTAGATGATCAACAGCATCACCTCAGCCTGAGAGCTCAGTGATAGACCACTTATCTAGTATCCATGGGCCTTTGGTTTCATGTTTCATCCCTAGCAATGCTCGAGAGAGTGTGTGCGCACTTGCGCGAGCACAAACACACACACACACACACACACACACACACACACACACATGCACATAAAGCTAGTAGTACCTGAACTATGTCCCAGATCCACTGACGGATGGTCACATGATCTTATTAAATATATTTGTCCTTCCTGTGCCTTGGTTTCCTCATCTTTAAGATGGAGTTGTTGTAGCGATTAAACCAGTGTGTAACTGCCACTGAGAATAATGCCTGGAATAAGGAAAACACTGAGAGTTCTAGTAACTAGCCACCATATTTGTTATACGTCTCTCCAAATAGAACTCAGGCTTCTTTATGACGAGGAAGCATTATGTGTTTTGCTCATTGCTCTCTCACCAGTTCCCATGATGTGCCTGGTACTTCTTAGATCCTCAATAAATGTTTCCCAAATGAATGCAGTTGGCACTTAGTGGAAGGGTCAAATAGAGAATGAGCGGTCTCTCTATTCTTTTCCTTAAGAAGCAGTGCTTGAAGTTTTAAAAGTGATGAAACAGAATAGAGAGGCAGGAAAAGTCAGAATGCCAAGAGAAACCCAGGCCTGAATTTTAGGTTTTTTTTTTTTTTTTTAAATGTCAATAAAAATGGAACAAGCAGAGACAAATCAACAAACAAAGTCAAGAAATGGCCAGAAACCCAGGCAGCACTCAAGACAGTGTGTTATCTTAGATCTATGCAAAAGAAATCTTTAAGATGCGCCGTGACCAATAACACTGGCAAAGGTTGAAGACTGGATAGGGCTCTGGACTGTGCATGGCAGTGAGCACTGGTTGCTTTCAAAAGATGAAACTCAGTGGCAAGGAAGGAGGGATGCCAAGGACAAAATATATCAAGAAGACACTTGTCATTTTGGAAGGGGAAGTAACAGCTACTGACTGGTCCAGAAGTTGAACATCAAAAGCCAATGGAAACAAACAGAAAAGGAAAGATGTCAAAATATAGCTTGCCTCATTCATTGTAGAACCTGGTCTTTTCTAAGTCTTCCCAAGGCAAACGCAATTACAGCAATTTCTATTTATACATATGATGATATGACCACTGCTTAGGTAGTACGTGTTTTTACAGGTAGATGTGAATCTCTCCCTGTGTATTTTTGTATACTGTCAGAGATATATTTCGAGCATCTGTGTACATAGCTGATTTGCTGGCAAGATTAGTAATCTACCTCCACAAGCTACCTTCCCCTTTTCCTTCCTCACAGAATTCCCAACTTTTTTGTGCTCTGAGTCCATTAGGTGAGTATGAACAGACTGAAAGAGGGTAAGAAGTGTTCTAAATCACAGGTACTGTTAATGGTCTAAATTCTTTCAAGGCAACTGAAACAAGAAGCCATAGTTCACCTTTTTTCATTATCTGTCCTGTGGTACAATAATGTAATATGGGGAAGAAATGTCTCTTACCAATGTGCACTGGGGCAGGGAGGTGGCGTGGGACACACTAGGTCTTATAGACTCCCTCCCTTTAGGGCACTATAGAACAAGGGGAGAGTGCAGAAATCAAACCCTTGAAGACCTCTGGCCCACACAGAGAAGAGGCCAAAAGACTGTGCCAGCTTCCTGGGGCTGTGCACTGGAGTTAAATCCATAACATTCATAACCAGGTTGTAAATTTTAGGCCATAGTTCATTAACTCCAGAAGTTCAAAATGATACCCCCTGCTCGCCCAGTCAATGCAGCTGAGAGTTTTCCTGGCGCGTGATGATCCATCAACAATTGGATTCCAATATCTTTTGCTTCATTAATAGAGTCACACGGGCCCCTCCTGTGGAGCTGGGTAAAGCTTCTGCCTCCAAGCCTTTGTTGCTGGGCTGGGCTGCAATCTGAGCTTCCAGCTACAGGCAGACCCCATTGTATACCTGTTCCTGGCTTCTTCCAGTCAGGGTCTCAAGACTGACTAAAGTCAGCCCCAAAGGTCTTCCATGGGGAATGCTTAGCTTTAATGAAATAGTTGAACAATGACTGAAGTCAGTCCACATCTTAAGGAACCTTGTATAGTTTATGGCCGTCTTACCCTAAGGATAGCCCAATTCATCTGATCATAGCAAGTGTGCAGTTTTAAACCTGGTCAATGCAAGAATGGGGAAAAAAATCCTTAGTTGGAGAATCTGACAACCTGTGATTGTGTTGACTTTCAAACCAACAACTTTCTACAGTTTAAGGCAGCAATCTATGCCACCTGACTAGGTCCAGAGAAAGTCACTTCCCTCGGATTGTCAGCCTCCAGAGTGGGACTAGAACAAAGCTTGCAAATATGTGGCTTCCTGACCCACAGCCAAGAAGCCACCCCAGGCAGAGTCTGTGAAGCTAGCCAACCAAAGGTAGCTACAACCAAAGGTATAAAAGCCAGAGGTGTGAGCATTACCTATGTTCAAGAAACAGCTGCCACAGTCCAAATAGAAACCTCTACTCCAGCACTAGGTTCATGGTCAAGTGTAGATGGGGGAAAATCAAGTCGAAGTCAAGGGTTGGGTCAGTCCAAACTAGCAAAGAGTCAGGACAACATTGAAGGCATTAGACACAGAGATGCCTGTTAAGGTCACTGTTTGAGGCATACTGGTGCAGCCTTGTTAACGGTACTGGTGAAGGCAGACAGAATCACGAGGCTACTCTATTTTCTCCCCCAAAGCCCCTCCCTCCATCCGCTGAAACAATAAAGGCCCACAGTGCAATCAGGAGAGCACCCCTGTGGTCTTTCAAAACCTTTGTGAAATTCAAATCAGGTTCTTTTCCTTAGCAACCCTGCCCACTGTGAATTCTATGCACACTCCCACACACCTCGCATGCAGGCTCCCTAAATCTCTTGCTTTCTAAACCACTAAAACAACATCATTGTAGACCCCATAAATGCCCATTGCCCCAAAGCCACAGAAGCATTTTCTGCCTCCTGTTAATAAATTGTTCTTCTCTTTGCACAGCAGAGAAAAGATGAGGATGAAATTGGGGGGAATTATTTCCCAAGTATTGTTTCTCTAACAATAGCAATCCTTTCTCCTGAGAACTCTGTTTTGCTTAATATGTTCTTTCTGTAAAATTGGTAAAGTGTGACAGTGTAATAATCCAAAAAGCAGTGTGAAAGGCCTGATCCCCCCCCACACAGTGTCCACTGAGAACACAGACGAGCTTTTCCATCAAGAGGGAGTTCTATCAAGAGTGGGTAAGTGCGCAAAATCGGGGTCTGCAATAAAGTGGGGTCCAGATGTCAAGGATTAAATGTTTGGATCACCTGCTTCATGGTAGAAGTGTTTGTGGGAAGAACAGGACTCCATGGCTTTACTTGAGGGAGGTTCTCACACACAGAGCAAATACATACTTTCCTTATGGAAAAAAGGAAAGATGGCCAGATTAAATATAAAAAGGTTTCTGGGCAACAAAACAACATCAAGATCAAGCACTATCGGAGTAGATTTCAATAACAATGTTCCTTTGAGCTGAGTACTGGGAAGACGAATGTCTAGACATCCTGAGTCTGAACCCCTGAGAGTCACAGCCAATGGTACTTGGGTTCTGGACTTAGGAAGTTACTTCACAAGTCATCTCAAAGATCTCCCTTCCTCAGAGGCACCATGTCCTCACAGGCACCATGTCCTTTCTGTTTTGTTGACTCTCTATTGTCTCTCTTTTTAGTTCCTAACTGCTACATACACACCTTCAGAACACGTCATGGGCCAGTGTTACTTTAGTAGGGAATAAGAAATAAGGATGCTTACAAGGAGAGATGAGGCAGAGACATGACCTAAAATGGTCAGATGGTGATGTGGTATGGCACAGTAGGAGGGAATCCAAAGGGACAAAAGTCCCATGTGAGCTGAAGTGCACATTACAACTGAAAAGGGCAGAGCTGGCGAGTTGAGGCAGACCCAGGCTACAGAATGTGGGCAGGATACTGTGTCCTGTACACATGGACCTCTGGTCACCAGTATCCATGATTCTACACATGACTGTGGCATCTCTCATCATACTGGCTAGTTACATTTCCCATTTCCCTTCTAGACTTTGGGCTTGGCCATCATGTGTTTTTTTCTTGAGCTGTACAGAGAGAACTAATATAACATCTGAGGATTGCTCTGTGTGCCTTAGCCGTTGTCCTTTCCAGGACAGGCTCAGAGAGACACACAGAGCAGAAAAGAACTTCCCTACCTGCTCCCTGTGTTGATCACCAAACCCTTCTAGCGCCTTTTCCATGTTATCGCAATCCACCATCCTGGCCTTCTCTTATGCCCAAGAGCAACAAGACAGTTGGACAGTCTTCTGCTGGATGAGTCCCTCGAGCCTGCTCTCAAAGTTCACCAGGGCCACAGGATCCGGCAAGTCCTGTCCTGTTCCCAGATTGACTCTCTGCTACTTTGCCACTTTCTTCCTCCAATAGAGATGAGTCAATTGTGTTTGATGCAAATAGGATGCAGACAGCAGGAGGACCAAATGTTTCCAGAGCCTTCATTTCTATCTGAGCAGAGAGGCAAGAAAGGATGAAGAACATGGAGCAGAAGGTAACTGTTGTCTGTACACGTCAGGGCTCTCTGCAGTGAGATCTTTATATGAGAGATTTTAGTACAGATATTGGCTTGGGTGATCGTGCAAAATGAGAGAAGTCCCAGCATCTAGCCAGTGATGAAATTCAATCCAAGTCATGGGGAGCCAAGGGTGGCCACCAGGCTAGGTCCCCTGGAGTCCAGTGGCTTGAGAACTAGAAGCTCTGGTTTCTGGGGCAAGCAATGATGATTTTTGATATATTACCTCATACTCTCACCTTGAGACTTGGAGGACATTGTGAAAGAGGGGGTGGGAAGATTGTAAGAACAAGAAAGTGCATCTGAGTCCTGTGGAACAGTGTCTTCAGGACACGGGGCTGTTGCACTCGTGAACTCACAACAGCTCTGGCTGCCTGCACAAGATCAAACCAGTTCACACTCCAGGATGGATGGAGGAGGGACGCACAGGGTCCCACCCTTAGCTATTGATGATAGTTAGCTACTGGGGGAGAAGGAGCCATTTTTCTTCAGGGGTGTGGGCCATGGTAGGTTGCCCATGCACAAGTGAATGGTCCTCTACCCATGGGCCCAGAAGCAGCACCTCTTAGACTCAGTGGGTTAGGGGACTGGGAGGATGCTACAGGGCATGTCTAGGATGAGTTAGAGGTGGGAGTAGGGGCAGATATGATCTAAATACATTATTTACATATATGAAATTACCAAAGAATAGACTTCAAAAATGAGTAGAGAAAAAAACAGGACATTTACTCTGCTTCTTATTTTACTGGTCTTCAGTGAGGTTGATGATGACCACCTACCTTGAGTCTGCCCAGGAATACCCTCCCAGACATAACCAGGGATAAAACTGATGCCTGGCTCTCTGAGCATCATGGGACAGTCCTGTTGACACTCCGATGAGCTCATCAGTAGACTCCAGATGAAGGCATGTCAGTGATAAAGGGAGCTTACTTTGGCCTGAGGATCTCAGGGGAAGTGTCAGAGAAAAGGTGACTTTGAACCAGATCTTGAAGGATAGAAAGCCTTTGCAGGTGGGGGGAAAAGGCGGGTGCCGAAGAAGCCCTTCAGGCAAGGGAGGTGGGCTCGGGCTGGGAAGCCTTCCTCAGAGTTATGAAATCACCTTAGAGCATCGAGAGCTATTTGGCATGGGTCCATATGCAGTGTGTGCACGTGGGGATGGGGGAATCTCCTCCTGAAAACCTAATTTGTCAACACCCTGGGCTCAGAGGAGAAAAACAGAAGCCAGCTTCTCGTTAGCTTTGAACGACCACAGTCCCTTGCATCCGAGTGGCTGCTGTGACTGCGGCGAGGCCTGTGTAAATAGCGCCGGATGGGATTGTAGCTAATAGGGTTATTAATACCTGTCACATCCCAGGATGGCAGAATAATGTGGAGGTTTTCTACTATAGATTAAAACCAACCAACAGGGAATTTTCCGAGGCTGGCAGTCACAGCTTTCTCTTCAGACAACTTTTCCTCCAGCCATGCAGACGGGGGTAAGTAATTGTCCCAGGGAAAGGTTTGTCACCACAGTAAATCAAAAAAAAAAAAAAAAAAAAAAAAAAACCAGGAACAAGTCTGCCTCGCTTATCCTCAGGCAAGAACATGGGTATTCAAAACTCACTGATAATCCCCAAATCGCCCAGCAGCCTGTAGATTTGACCTCTTTCCCAGCCCAAATAGTCACCCCAAAGAAAAGCTACCTTTATTTGCGCTTCATGCCTTTTGCTCTTGAGTGGGAAGAAGACAGAGAGCTGAAGAGAGGAAACAGATGCAGGGCTGAGAACACGGCACGTCCTTGGGCCGCCCTGGGGCTGCACTGAACAGAGCATCTCCAAGAAAAAAAGACTGGGAATACTCTTGTCGACTCAGGGCCTTCTTCCAGAACCTGGAGTGTGGTCTTGCCTCTTCCAAAGAGGTCTCCAGAATTCCTGAAAAAAAAGGGTGGCATCCTCCCTCCATTGGTTGTCCTGTGGGATGCATCAAGCCCATTCCCTCCAGAAGAACTTCCTTGGGAAAACATGTCCTTGTATACTATACCTCAGGATACACTATATCTCAGGAGAGCTTTTGTCCTGCTGGTCTCTCTAGGCCTGGCACATCCCCTTTTTCCAAAGCTCACCAGAAGAAGGCTGTAAGGGTCTGTGACCTGAGTACCACCATAGGACATATGCTGTTGTCCTTTGTAAGCTCTTAACAGTGGCTTTAGTGGGCAGGATTAATTTGTCAAGTACTCTGGTTAGCCCTTAGGGAGACCAAAGGAATGCAGAGTTTCTAGTGCCCTCTATAAGTTGAGATTCTGTACCACAGTTGGCTTTAAGATCTCTGGAGAAAATCAGGCATGCTTGAGAAGGCTTGGGTCATCTGTTGTTGTTGTTGCTGCTGCTACTGTTGTTGAGATGAACACTTGATACTGCATTTATTTCTGGTCTTTTGTTTCCCTTTGTGTAGGGTACTGATCTCAGGTCTCAAGTTCTTGACTACGCCAGTTACCTACTGTCCTAGATCAGATTGAGTCTCTTCAACCTGCATAGATGAATCTCTACACCACCACCTGCCTTCTATATTTAGAAGCAGGAACTCAAAGGAAACTGAAGATTAAGTGATGATCTAATGGTAGGACCCTAACCTGATCAAAATCCTTGTTGAACTCTGATCCCTATGCTGGTTGTACTGAGAGATAAGGTAATCACCAAGTGGCTAAGTCTTGAGGACCCTACTCTCATTGATGGGATGAGTGGTCTCTTAAAGGTTCTCAGGTACGA
>JADRCD010221867.1:0-21270 GCA_019843815.1 Montemys delectorum | reverse complement strand
CACACACACACACACACACACACACACACACACACACACACACACAAAATCAGACACAGTGCCACTAACCAAAGCTGCAGACTCCATCCTGGTCTCAAGAACTCCTACATCTTGGCATTTTCATCCTCTAGACGATGGCATCCATAAGGTCACTAAAGACATGGCTACCACACTCAGTTCTCCTGTCAAAGACTATGATGAGTTCACAAATGCTTTCCACCGTCAAATTCTTCCTCCACTGTCTTTTCTTTGTACACATGAACAGATGCCTGAGATGCAAGACACTGGGTCATCAAGTTGGTTGCTCAATGCAATAAGCCAGGACCCAGATGGGACCATCATACAATGCCAGGATGTCACTGCTACCTCTTATTCTCTGGACCCCATGGGAAGTTCCCCACAGCTGCTCTCAAATCTGTAGTGGCATCTCAAAGCCCAGGTGTTCACCTGAACCTAAAACCCAGAGGGACGTCATGGACCCAGGTATTCAGATTCACAGAGCCAATTTTCTTTCATGGGTCATACATCACATTTCATTGGCATGTAAACTTCCTTCTTTGCCATGCGTGCCATGACTATTATACTTGCATTTATGCTGTGTATAGCCTCCTATCTGTACAGGCCTTGTGCACATGTGTACATAGTAATAGATGTTGTTAGGTTAATGTGTTTCAGTATTAAGCAGGCATGGAGCCAATGCCCCTGACATGGGGACTCTGAGATCTTCATCTCTTTTTGTGGTGGTTTAAATATTCCTGCCCCAGGGAGTGGCACTATTTGGAGGTGTGGCCTTGTTAGAGCAGATGTGGCCTTGTTGGAAGAAGTATGTCACTGTGGGCATGGACTTTAAGACTCTTGTCCTAGCTGCCTGGAAGTCAGTCTTCAGTAGCCTTCAGATGAACATATAGAATTCTCAGCTCCTCCTGTACCATACTGGCCTGAATGCTGCCATGTTTCCACCTTGATAATAGACTGAACCTCTAAACCTGTAAGCCCCAACTGAATGTTATTCTTGTAAAGGATGCCTTGGTCATGTTGTCTGTTTACAGCAGTAAAACTCTAACTAAAACTATCCCTCCTTTCACATCCAGAATAGATTTTTCCTCCACTCCCAATACCTTGTCAAGCTCTTCTTGTGAACTTCCATCTGCTCCCACATCTGCCTGGATCCATGTGACCATTGCCAAGTCCAGACTTATGCCTGGATAGTGTTCTCACATAAATGGTCTCCCTTCTTGTTTGTCCCAAGGGCCACAGTGACTTTCTGTGATGATTCTGATCCCAGCCACTCTTGAGGATGTGACCCATGTGAATGTCTCTCTGATGGCAGAAATGCTCAGAGCAGCAGTAGGAAGAGGTGACATTTAACTAAAGTATGGCTGGGAACCTTCTCCAGCTGGAATCAGGCAACTCATTTGACCTAAGAAAGCTGACTACAGAAAGGAGGATTAGAGAAGTTCCACAGGGCCCCTGGAACATCAACCACACTTATGGTGGTCTCTGTACATAGGAATGTACCTTTTCCTTCATGGTAGACAGAGAGTTTTATCACAGATGGGCAATACAGAGTCCTGACCACTATCACCCTAGGTTTAATACACTGGAAGGGAAGCTCTGGTTGTCCAGTTTGCTTAAGTGACACTTCATTATCTTGCCAGATGTGCCCTGGACGATAATGTTCCCAGGGCATTAGATAGCCAGGAAAGGCATGGGGTCACCCTGAGTCAAAACATACAAAGTAAAAGTTCTACTTGAAAACAGATTTAGTGTATTCTGGAGAAGGGAAGGCAAATGAGGTTATCCCCTAAATATTACCATATAAATGAAGACAAGCTGGAAGATGGTGAAATATTTCAAAATGCTTCTTTTACATAGAAATGGTCTGAAAGTTGTTGTAGTTACCAAATACTTACCTGCATGCACCCACAATGTCTTACTTTGAAAGCTATGTGGCATCTCAAATCACAGCATACAGAAGAACCAGACAGGAGAGCACACCTTGGGTTGAATACACATAGGAGGCTTCCTACCCTGATACAGAAAGCATGCATTTGCATTTTATGTAAAAAGTCCTGAGACAATCATACAATGTAAGAGTTGACATTTAAAGTGCAGCAGCTTACATTCAGACTCAGCCAGCATTTGTCCCTTTAGGATGGAGGGGGAACCAAGTCATGTGCCCTCCACTTCACTCCTCCACTGAAGTAAATAAAAACCACGAGTCTCTGGTCTCTCTGGGCTGGTGTCCTGAGTGGACCTTGGGCACAAGCTCTGCAGCCAGTCCCACAACACCCAGAGGAAGCTCCACTCTCAGGTGCTCGGAAACTCTCAGAATCAGAGGTGAGAGGACCCAACATAAGTCCCAACACTGGGAGTAACTGGGACCTGCGGGACCAGGCACACAGGAACTCCACCAGCAGAGTGGCTCAGGTTCCTTCCAGTCTCTCTGGGCTGGTGTCCTGAGCAGACCTTGACCTTGGGCACAAGCTCTGCAGCCAGTCCCACAACACCCACAGGAAGCTCTACTCCCAGGTGCTCTGACACTCTCAGGACCAGAGATGAGGAGGACCCAGCATCTGTCCCAACATCAGGAGTAACTGGGACCTGCCTGCGGGACCAGGCACACAGGAACTCCCCCAACAGAGTGGCTCCAGTTTCTTCCAGTCTCTCTGGACTGGTGTCCTGAGCAGACCTTGGGCCCAGCCACCACAGCCAGTCCCACAACACCCAGAGGAAGCTGCTGCACTGCCAGGTGCTCTAACAAGCCCAGGGTCACAGGATCCCAGAATCACAGGGTCACAGTGACTGCCTGACTCTGAGGAGTTCTGATACAACCAGGATAACAGGAAGGACTGACTCCAGTCAGAATTAGCAAGGACAGGTAGCACTAGAGATAACCAGATGGCAGGGAACAAGTATAAGAAAATAAACAAAACAAAGCAAGGTTACTTGGCATCATCAGAACCCAATTCTCCCACCATAGCAAGTCCTAGACACACCATCACACTGGAAACACAAGATTCAGATCTAAAATCACTTATCATGATGATGATACAGGACCTTAAGAAAGACATAAATAGCACCCTCAAAGAAATACAGGAGAACACAGGCAAAGAGCTAGAAGCTCTTAAAGAGGAAACACAAAAATCCCTTAAAGAACTACAGGAAAACACAACCAAACAGGTGAAAGAAATGAGCAAAACCATCCAGAATATAAAAATGGAAATAGAAACAATAAAGAAATCAGAAAGAAAGACAATCCTGGAGATACAAAACCTAGGAAAGGAATCAAGAGTCATAGATGCAAGCATCACCAATAGAATACAAGAGATAGAAGAGAGAATCTCAGGCGCAGAAGACACCATAGAAAACATTGAAAAAACAGTCAAAGAAAATGCAAAAAGCAAAAAGCTCCTAACCCAAAACATCCAGGAAATCCAGGACGCAATGAGAAGACCAAACCTAAGGATAATAGGTATAGAAGAGAGTGAAGACTACCAATGTAATGGGCCAGTAAATATTTTTAACAAAATCGTAGAAGAAAACTTCCCTAACCTAAAGAAAGAAATGCTCATGAACATACAAGAAGCCTACAGAACTCCAAATAGACTGGACCAGAAAAGAAATTCCTCCCGTCACATAATAATAAAAACACCACATGCACTAAACAAAGAAAGAATACTAAAAGCAGTAAGGGAAAAAGGTCAAGTAACATACAAAGGCAGGCCTATCAGAATTACACTAGACTTCTCACCAGAGACTATGAAAGCTGGAAGATCCTGGGCAGATGTCATACAGACCCTACAAGACCACAAATGCCAGCCCAGGCTACTATATCCAGCAAAACTCTCAATTACCATAGATGGAGAAAACAAGATACTCTATGACAAAACAAAATTTGTACAATATCTTTCCACAAATCCAGCCCTACAAAGGATAATAGATGGAAAGCATCAACAGGAGCAAAACTACACCCCAGAAGAAGCAAGAAGGTAATCTTTCAACAAATCCACACAAACCTATTTCCACCTCTTACAACAAAACAACAGGAAGTAACAATGACTTTTTCTTAATATATTAATATGAAAATTAATATTACCAACATATCCTAAGCAATTGAAATCCAATAATATGAGGAATTAGAAATTTGTTGATTGTTGTCCAATGGTCTCTCTAATTTGGTAATTGGAGAAATAGGCCCAACATTGTACAATCTATATGCACTTTCACTTGTTTGTTTGTGACAGTGTCTTGCTGTGTACAACAAAAGGGTCTTGAAATCTCACTTCTCCTATCTCAGGTTCTCTATTAGTAGTATTGTTTATTTCATGTCTTTACATTATACTATGGTTTTCAGAACAGCTTATATATTTCAAAAGTATTTATATACCCAAAAGAAACATAGACAATTAAATTGGGAAGGGGCTTGGAAGAGAACAACAAAGAGTGAGACTGAATGATTTGCCTGACGTTTGTAATTCTTGTATCAAGTTTGAAGAAGAGGACTTTATAAGTTACTCTTTGCGATGAATGCTTTTCTAAATTATCACAGCTAATGAACTAAAGTCTTACCCTCACCCAATGTCCGTGCCACCCTCCAAGCAGAACCATTGTTCATTCAATCAGTTCGTGAATGACTTTATGGATAGACCATCTTAAATACCTACACCATTTCTTAAATGAATGTAACTTGTTCTGTGTGGGCTGAGAATAAAATCACTCACTCAAGCCAAATAGCTTTGACCATAGCAGGAAGTCTGTATCCAAAAATGGAGCCTACAATTCATTTCTTGGTGAAGGAGAACTATCAACTTTCAGCTTAGCTATGATGGAGGTAAAATCCTTTGGTGATGTGAGGGTCATTGAAGTAAAGCCTTATTACAATGAAATCTAATGTCTAAAAATGGTTCTTATTTTGGACTTGTACCACAGTAAGAGCCAAAATTTTAAACTCTACTAAATGCAAAACAAACAAAAAGACTTTATATATTTATGTTCATTTAGGAAAATACCAGTAGTGATGTATTATTTTGAAGTATACAGTTAATATGTTTAGAGTTATTTAAAATTTATATTGAGAAAGATGTATTTTCACTATTGCTGTAGATGAGCATCTACATAAGACTGTTAAATTGATTGTTGTGCTATATCAAACAACTTTTATAATACTTATTTGTATTATAATATTTTATAAATTCTAAGGAATATGACAAAAAAGATATTGTAGGTATTGAAGGGGGTCTCTGGGAGGAGTGAGGGTACAAAAGGGAAACAAGAATGTGATTCAATTCTATTTACTTAAAATATGTTTTTAAATGTTAACAAATTCAGATAAATTGAAATCATGTAACTTTTCTCATCATAATCCAATAAAAGTTCAAAAAAATGAAAAAAAATCGTAGAAGAAAACTTCCCTAACCTAAAGAAAGAGATGCCCATGAACATACAAGAAACCTACAGAACTCCAAATAGACTGGACCAGAAAAGAAATTCCTCCTGCCACATAATAATAAAAACACCACATGCACTAAACAAAGAGAGAATTTTAAAAGCAGTAAGGGAAAAAAGGTCAAGTAACATATAAAGGCAGGCCTATCAGAATTACACCAGACTTCTCACCAGAGACTATGAAAGCTAGAAGATCCTGGGCAGATGTCATACAGACCCTAAGAGAACACAAATGCCAGCCCAGGCTTCTATACTCAGCAAAACTCTCAATTACCATAGGTGGAGAAAACAAGATATTCTATAACATAACCAAATTTATACAATATCTTTCCACAAATCCAGCCCTACAAAGGATAATAGATGGAAAACATAAGGAGCAAAACTACACCCTAGAAGAAGCAAGAAGGTAATCTTTCAACAATTCCACACAAATCTAATTCCAATGGTATCTCTAATTTGGTAATTGGAGAAATAGGTCCAATATTGTACAATCTATATATACTTTCAGCTTGTTTGTGACAGTGTCTTGCTGTGTACAACATAAGGGTCTTGAAATCTTGCTTCTCCTATCTCTGCCTCTCTATTAGTAGTATTGTTTATTTCATGTTTTTACACTATACTATGGTTTTCAGAACAGCTTATATATTTCAAATGTATTTATATACCCAAGGAAGACATAGACAATTAACATGGGAGGTGGCTTGTACGAAGGAGAACAACAAAGAGTGAGTCTGAATGCTTTGCTTGACATTTCTAGCTCTTGTATCAAGTTTAAAGAGGACTTTATAAGTTACTCTTTCTCTGGGATGAATGCTTTTCAAAATCATCACAGCCAATGAACCAGATTCTTATGTAGATGCTCATCTACAGCAATAGTGAAATACATCTTTCTCAATATAAATTTTAAATAACTCACTGGAATGAGGCAAAGACAACAGCAAGCTACAGTGTTCTTGAGTCACCTTCTCTGATTTCCCTGGCATCCCCTCATGGTATCAGGTGAAGGTACAGTATGGACAGGACCTGGGGATGCCTTCTCCAAGAGATATTATTTATTTCCCTTCTGCCTTGCCCTGTACCTGTCCCTGGACTAACTCCTAAAGCTTTGACTAAGACAGAATTGAAATGAAGAGTTTGAAAGCCTCCACAGCGGGTGCAGAGGTCTCTCTCTCAACAAAAGGCCAGGGTCTTTAATGCCATTTTGTTACCATAGTACAGCAAGAAGACACCAGTTCCCTGGCCCAGCCCCAATTCCCAAGTCTCTTCTCCTCCTTGTTGCCACAGAAAATGACCATGGTCCCTCAACTGTGACATTTAAAGACACCTACCCAGAAAGGCAGAATATAGTCACTCAGGAGACAATTGTCCACTGCCCTGAGCACATAGCAATTGCCTTCATGTCAAACTTGACAGGCAAGACTTCTTCCAGCAGGGAACAAACTCTGTTTCATTCAGGAGGCCTCTCTGATGAGCAAGCTCTTTGCACCTGAGTGATCTGGAGGCTGACATAGCTGCAGTTACACTGACCAAGATCAGCTGCCTTGCTATGAGTGGGTTTCCTGAACACCAAGACCTGCCAACTCATGTGACTTGGGAGTCACACCATCCTACCTACACTAGGACACTCAGGACAATGTGAGACTGTTTTCTTGGTATTTTTCATCTGTGGCCAGTGGAATCTGCACATGCAGAAACCACATGCATGGAGGCTGATTATTCCTAGGACACACAAGGCTGGTGGCCAGCTAGTGTTCTATGTGACCCACACAACTGCAGGTCCCCAGGGAGAGCAGTAGGGATGTCTGTGGAGCCCTAGGTACCTGTGGTCCCACCTTGTGTTCAGCTATCCCTCTCTGTATGGGTTTCTGTGGCTGACCACAGAAAGGCCTCCTGAACATCTGGAACACAATAAGGCCTCCTGCACATCTGGAAGCTTCCATCAATGCTCTGGTTTCCTGACTTCTTGAACTTCTTTGCTATCCAGAGAAGGGAAAGAGAAGCTGGGAGGTATGACTATGGGAGTCATTTCTGCTGTAACCCCAAGGCCCCACTCCCTGGATCCTTGTTGTGCTGGATGGACTAAGTAATTTGACCCTTTGGCCACAGAAGCATGTCCAAAATCCTCACCACAAAATCCTCATCCATTCATAACCCAAGCAATCTCTCCAAAACTCTGTTTCATCTCATAAACAGTGAGCTTTGTGATCTCATTTGGCTCTCAAAACTTGAGTTTAACACTGTACTCAGATAGCCTGGTGTCGACACCTTAGAGGGCCCTGAAAACCCTAGGCAAGTTGGCCATTCTGCCCTCTTCTCTGCTGGCACCTTTCTGGGAATGTCCTTTTTACCTGACAAATCAGTAGAATTCAGGGCAACAGACCAGGGTTTCCTATTCTCTTCAGAGGGATTCAGGAATCAAGAAAAATTTAAGATAGGTTTACTGAAAATTCTCACCACATTGGTTGGTCTGAGAAGGACAGGTAGTATGAGAAAGGGCAGATGGTGACTAGCCTTACCACCTAAGTCAAATGTGGCCCAACACTGCCTCCATGTGTCACAGAGTTGGGATATAAACAAAGGAATCCTAACTTCAAAGTAAGTGTTTGGGATAAACAGTTAAGTGCCTTCCAGTCACAGGAGTCCAGTTCCAGATAGCTGGAAGATGGGATCAGGTCATAGGAGTTGATCTCTTCTAAACCAGTTACAGCAGCCACATCCTAGCCAATCACAGTAGTCATCTCTAGCCAGCTACAGAGGGAGCTTAGTCATTCTGAGCTAGACAGACAAACTGACTGACACTACCCACTGGAGTTTTTGGGTGGAGCTCTCTGAACCTCTCTCAGCACTTAGGGTTACTCGATCAATAAATTTAATTGAATTAAATTCTGTTATTTAATTTACCTGGAGTTTTCTCTAAGTAACAGTCTGGTGACTTCCATAACTAATCCCCCCTCCCCCCATTTTCGGTGGGCAGTTTTCTAGAGCTAACCATGGAAGGCTCAACACAGCAATCTTCCTGTCTGGAACAAAGGCATCTAAGGAATATGTAAAAATGTCTTGCCTGATCATCTCCTTTTCGCTGGTACTGGGATGAGAGAAGAGAGCAAAGGACCAGGCAGGACTCAAAGTGACTGGAAGGTCTTATGCTGATGATATCCTAGTATGGACAGGGTTTCTAAGCTCCTACAGCAAAGTTCCCATAGATCAGTTGTCCCAACACCACCCAGTGTCACCAAGAGCCAGCTGCAGATTCTGCACCTGCACAGCTGCTCCTTCCTGTAAGTCTGCAGAAAAGCTGCTTAATAAACATTCATGAACTCTCAGAAGCAGCCACCCATCTTTCAGAAAGCTGTGCTGGCAGTGATGGCTCCTGAAACACATTCTACCTGAGTGCTCCTGCCCAGGTGGATGAGCCTCCATCCAACCTGCAGACTCTTTGTGGAGAGAGTTTGTTTGGCATGGCTGAGCTGCTCACATCAATATCATATTGAAGAAAAAAAGCAGCAATTCCAAACACTGTGGACAGACCCATGTCATTCGTACCTGCAGTTTCTTTCCCAAGTGGGCTCAGAGCAGACGACAGCTCTCAAAAGTGCAGAGTGCATCACTCTCCACAAACAGAGAGTGATGTCTTTCTTGAATCCCTTCCAAAGACCACCCTGTAGCCAGTACATATTCCCTAAGGCCATTTGGTTGTCTTTGGCAAACCATCCCTGGCTCAGGCTTCAGAGTCTGCTCAGCAGGTTTGAAGAATAAACACAAATGATATTGTTTTTGATAAGCTGAGAACAAGTCCCTCCCTGGTATCAGCAGTAAACAAGGAGCCTTCTGGGCCTCATGGTGCCCTTTCTCCTGTTTAATGACTATCTCTGTAAAACAGGAAGAACATGATGTCATTTGCTATATTTCACCCTGGGCAGATAGTGGCTGGTGGCTGCTCAGAAGGTCCCAATGCCTATGGGTTAAATGAGAAGGCGAGCTTTCTCCTCAGCAGGCCAGCTCCTTCTCCTTCATGGATGACCTAGCTGGGAGACTCCTGTCTCTGTCTATCAATGGAAAGGAAAATTCATCTCAGAAGACTCTCCCTATTCTGTGGAATGTCCACAGACAATCAGATGAAACAAACCATCAATGGGCTGTGAAGGCATCTGTATCCTGTGACACCATGTCATAGTCATTCCAGACAGAAAGACACCTGTGTACTGATAGCAGCCCAGTGTGATCTGAAGAAGAACATCTTTCTCCTCAGGTCTTTGAAGTACACATGGCACAGAATTTTTTGGGCTCCAGGGATGCCCCCCCCCCAGGGTGTGATAAGACAAATACAGGTAGGTGCAGGGCCCTGCCATTCTGCCTCTCTTCCTGTCACAGGTTTTAGCTCCATGTAGTATAAGAATTCAACATATACCTGAGCAACATCTTGAGGCATCCATACCCCTTGAAATAGAACCCTTCCTCTATCCCAGGTGAATACACTACAGGATGAAGACAGTCACACAAGAGGCCCAAACTCTAAAGTAAGGCTTCCTTGGGATTCTCTAGTATTTTCCCTTTAAAGCACTGTCCAAATGTATAGGTATGAATAATTTTCATTTTTACAAAAACCATTAATGGTAAAAATATTTAAGCAATCACACAAAAGAGTGACAAATTCATGTGTGAGTAGTGGAAAGACCAAGCATGCCTGCTGATGTGAGAGGCAGAAAGGACGTGACTCCCACAGTAGTATATGTAGCAGGCCTCAGGGTACTAGTGATAGGCAACCCCTGTGACCAGATCTGCAGCCAGAAAGAAAAACCTACAATGAGACCTGCAAGGGAACACCCAGGGAGCTGGGTCTCAACAACCCCAAGGTGGAAATGACCCAGAGTCTTCCTAATGGCTAAGGACATACTGGTTCCTGTGGCACATGGGGAAAGAAGACCCCAGATGTCACTCAAGATGGACTCAGCACAGCACAGAAGTAGGGCCACCTACCTGCCACTCTGAATGCCCAGAAGACATTCAGGAAATGATAGACACAAAGCAGGAGCATTAGTGTGACCAGGATAGGGCTATGAGTATGCTCTAAATGCCACAGAATCAGTCCTTTCATTGAAGTGAGACAAGGGCTACATGTGAAGATAAGCTGTTCAGGCCAAATACACACAGGCAAATATTCCCACAACTAACCATATACTCATATTTGCCTGTGCATGTACACATGTTGCATGCACCCATGTGTACAAGAGTAAACACAGTGAGCTGGCTCAGTAGGTAGACTGCTGCCAAGCTTGACAACATGAGTTCAATCCTGGGACCCATATGGTAGAAGAAAACCAACTCCCACAAACTGCCTGACATATGTGCCTTGGCACGTATATATTGCCCTTCCCCTCACAAACAATGTAATAAAAATTTAAAAGAAGAGTATATGCTATAAACACACAGAAATGTAGCAAACTGGTGATATCTAACAATTTGTGTGGACTGTTAAAACTGTAGATCCAATTATACTTTCTGGATATAACATTTCCTGTTATGATGTCTTCACTGGGGACCCTGTGGGAGGCAGAGAGAAGACATATAATTTAAAACTATCATAATCTACAGTTACTCAAAAGCAATAAAGAATTTTTTCTTTATTTTTTGGTGACTATGTACACATACTGTACTGAATGTAAACACATGCATGGATGTGGTGTATGAGCATTCCTGCTGTGCTACTGTCTCGTCAAATTGTGTATCTAGACAAATAGAGGTAATGGAGGGCTTCAGAGAAAGCCAGTACAAGTAGAACTTCTCATGGGCTTGCTTCTCAGTTGCTACAAATCCACATATGTCAGAATAGGTGGGTCACATGAATAAAAGCAAGACTTGAGTGGAGGTAAATTTCAGTGCTAAACCCCCAGGGCCCACAGCATCTGATCACTTGGTTCTTCTTCAGTTGCCTTCTTTCCACCTTTTATTTTGGATCTGAACCACCAGAACACTCTACAAGTAACAGAGCTTTGGAACTATATGTCTAAGCCTAGCTTTTAAAACCCTCTTTGAGGCTAGGCCCATGCTGAGTTTAGAGACTGAGTCTCAGCTGTAGTGTTGGATGATCTTAGGGCTCTGGATTCTTTTCTTTATCCAATCCATGAATTGATAGAGTATCTATCTTGCTCAAGGTATCTCAACCCAAGCCTACATGCTCATCTGCATCCTCCCATCTCTCTCTTCTAGTTGAGGTCCCTCTGAAGACACCACTGGGCTCTGCTCCTCAGTAAGCAAAGGACCCACAGGTCAGTCCTGTAGGTGTCTCTGCTTGGGAAGCTCCCTTCTCTGGCCTTCCATCTCTGTGTGGTATCCTCCACTTCAGGCAAAGGTATCCCCTGCTGGATCTGACAAATCCATTTCCCTTGCCACAGATGTGTGGCCCCCAAAATGCCATTACTCTAATGCAGCAAGTGGTTTTGTTCCTACTGAAATCCTAGTCAAGGCTCACTTGGCAGGAGCCCTCCCCAGTGGCTATAGGAGTCATAGCATGGAAGGGGTGGGTAGTGTGAACATACTTCAGCAAGTTCCTCTCACACAGTGTGTTTGATGCTATGGATATTCCTGTTGGATATAGACCATCTGGATGTCTTGCAACAGGTACTTCCATGGCAATCCTGCACCTACTGTCACTCAGTCACTCAGTTCCTCAGCCTGGCACTCAGTCACAGGAATATATGCCACTGCCCCACGATGCCCTCCATGGTTGGACCTGACCACACTAGGATCATGGGGAACATAACATCTTGAGACATTATTGCTGTGTCCTGATCCAGCTGTGCATAGGTGCTATGGCATAGGTGCTGCAATTTCCTTGTTGTTGTGCTACAGAGTGGTTCCCACTGTGATAGCAACACACACACACACACACACACACACACACACACACACACACGCATGCACACGCACAGGCACACACACACACACACCACATCACATCACATTCTATCATTTCCTGATGAGCTACTCCATCACACGCCACTCTCAGCTAACCCCAACTGAAGGCAGTATGTCAGCATGCAAGGGCAAGTCTTAGGATAGTAAGGAAGGTAAAATAAACAAGATAGGCACTGGGCATAGTATTCTGTAGGAAAGAGTAAAGGCCCTCACTTCAACAAAGTCAAAGGCTAGTTAGCAGAAGACCCTCCAAATTACATCTCCTCTCTCTCAACATACTGCACCTCTAGTTCTATCTCACTATAGAGCACAGGGCCTCTCAGCTCTCAGTGCCTTTGACATTACCCCACAGGAAAGAAGAAGGAGGAGGAGAGGAGGAAGAGGTGGAGGAGAAAGAGAAGGAGGAGGAAGAAGGAAGAAGAAAAGGAAGAGGAGGATAATGAGAAGGAGAAGAAGGAGGAGGAAGAGGAGGAGGAGGAGGAGAAGGAGAAGGAGGAGAAGGAGAAGAAGAAGAAGAAAGAGAGGGAGAGAGAAAAAGGAAGAAAGGAAGAAAAAAGAAATAAAGAAGAAAGAAAGAAAGAAAGAAAGAAAGAAAGAAAGAAAGAAAGAAAGAAAGAAAGACAGACAGACAGACAGACAGACAGACAGAAAGAAAGAAAGAAAAAAAGAAAGAAAGGAAGGAAGGAAGGAAGGAAGGAAGGAAGGAAGGAAGGAAGGAAGGAAGAAGAAATTATCAGTCTTGAGACTAGAGAACAGGCTTCAAGCCTGATCTAGAATTAATGGAAATGAACTTTAATGTAGAGAGTACTCTTCATCTGCATGGCCAGAGAAGGAAAACCAAAGACAAATTGGAACAAATAGACAAATGCTGTCTGGTAAGGTTGTTTGTTGCATTTCAATATCAAGCATATCCTGAGAAGAAACCAAAAATCTGTAGCAAGCTGAGAGCAGGATGTTTGCAGAGGGCAGGCCAGACTTCTCTCTGGTGGTATCATACTGAAACATCTTCATAGCTCCTGGATAGAAGAGCCCAGCAGACACCAGCTCCTTAATAGCCCTCCTGGCCTGTTGCATGTCTGATGCCACTATTCCCTCAGAGGCAGGCACCAAATGACACACAACCCTGTGCATCTGCTCTGCACAAGTACCCTTGTACTATCATACAATCACACATCAGATGGGTTAGTTGATAACTCGTACTTTCTTCATGGAAGGAGGATGGGCAGCTCAGGCACATATTAGGTTGCTGAATACTCCTGAGCTCCCAGAAGGAGTATAAATGTTGCATATCCTGCTATAGACAGTGAGGATGTTACTCACCTGTCCAGAAGTACTTCTCACAAGGAAATCCTGATACTTCTTGGACTCTGCAGTGTGTGCCTCAAGTGTGTACCTGATTTATGCCACCTACTCAATGAAATACACACATATCTTCTTATATTCTGCAGTGAGAAAACAAATGACTTGAACCAGATATTATTCTACAATTATATTCTAAGGGCGCCTGCTTCTTTCTTGGCTTTCTGTAGTGGAAGAAAACATTCCTGATACTGGGTAATATATCACCCTATTAGGCCTGGACTCCTATGCCAGCTGAAGCATTCATTCATGGTTAGTATATCCAAGGATGCTGAACCAAGCTTCCCAAATCTAGTAGAGTTTGTTCATCTACCATACTCTCATCCAGTTTTTCTTACTCTATCCATTTACTCATCCATCCATTCACCCATCCATCCTCCATCTATGCATTCATTCATCCATCCATCATCCATCCATTCATCCTTCCTTCTTTATATTCATCTACTTAATTTTTTATACTTCCACCCATCCTCTCCCTCATCCTTTCTTCTATCCTTCTACTCATCCACCCTTCCAAACACCTGTCCATCTACTTACTCCTCCATTCACTGTGTTGCCCATCTACCCTTGCCTTTCCACCTGTCAATCTCTCTATCCATTCATCCATAACCTTTCCACCCACATACCAATATATCTTGTCACCTACCCATTACTCTAGCCATCCATCCATCCATCTGTCCATCCATCAGACCACTCACCCTTCCCCTTCTTACTCAGGAAGTTCCACAGAATTGTTGATTGATCTATGATATGTCAGAACCTGTCTTCCAGATGGAGGGTGGTACCTTGCACTCAGTAGATGGCTCTAACCCTAGTGTGGCCAGGCAGAAAGATAAATCTTATGGCCCTTACCAGGAACACAGAGGGGTTTGTGCCTCCAGGAGCTTGGCCTTTCCAGGTCTTTTGGGCATAGAATTCATGGACAGAGAAAGAAGGCATGTTTCTGTTTCACAGCACAAGTAAGGTCTTAGAGGTGCAACAGCACAATGAAGGAGGACTGCAGGAGTGTGCCTGTTGACCTTTAATGAACACACAAAGTCCACTAGCCCATCTTGGACCCAGTGCCTTTGTGTGTAGCGAGATAGCAGACAAGCAGTGACATGACCCTTGACCTCTCCATAATGAATGTGATGATGCTCCCTGTTACTTCTGCCCACAAGGTTAAATGAGACTCTAAATAAATAAACAAACACATAACCCTCCACAGAGGTCAATTACTTCTGTAGCTTTACTGAGCTGCATAGTTACATAGAAGCTGGAAGCCACTACTACCTCAAAGCCTCAGTGGATAGCCAAGATGTATGCTGGGGTCTGCAAGGTCCCTGCTGCAAATAGTGGCCCCCAAGCCTGTGACTCCATGCATGGTCTGAGCCTCAACACGTGTGATTCTTCTCTGAAGGACAGTTTCTGGTCAGTTCTGGGGACAGGAAGAATGCTCAATGTGTAATCTAATTGCTTCTCCTCCACCCTCAGGTCTGCATATTATATTATATTGAAAAGTAATTATGCAGTGAAAGTAAAATGTCAGCGGTACTGTCTGGCAAGCAGTGGCACAGATGTGAATTATTCTCTTCCCTGCGTCTTGCAGACATCTCTATACCTCTCTCGTCACACACCACGGTGTGTGCTCATGGGCCTGAGTATTTATGCACATGAGATGAGATTTTCAGGGTTTTTTTTCCTCTCCTTTCTCCTTGCAGCATCAAGATCCCAAGCTGAGTGGCCTCGTTGGCAATGATTGATCACCCAATATCTAATTAAACCTGATCCAATCACTTATTATGCAGAGTGGAACAAACAAACTGAAGGCAACTGTCAGCCCGGTGATTGATGATCTGGCCAACCCGGCTTTTGTGGCTCCTAATGTCCCGACGCTTGTTATAACCAGGCAGAGCCACCACGCTGGACCAAACGCCTGTCACTCCCCCCAAACACTCACACACAGACACACACAACCGAACTTGAAGATGTGTGCTGGGTGGGAGCAGAGTGAGGAACCTGGATGATCCTAAGAACAGGCAAGGTTTTGTTGGTGTGAGCCCTATAATGGGGTCAACACACCCCAGATAGGGTCCCCAGACAATCACCAGTTGAGAGAGGTTCAAGCCTGACAGTCATGCAGGTGGCTGTGTCTTTGTGTCTGGTGGAACATGATTGTGGGAAGCAACTACGTCCACTGGGCTGTGTGCTTCTTCATGAACCCACTTGTGCACCCAGAAGCTGCAGGGGCAGCTGTGCCAGCAGATACCCCTCAGGGAGACTGACAAATAAGACATTAACATAACCCTAGTGGGGTAAAAATTCCTTTTCTATTGTCTGCCAGGCAGGATTCTCTTAGCAACACTCATTTATAAATTTTTCAGTTTTAATGTTTTAATTATTTAAAATGCAAATAGGTTCAAGAAGAAAGCAGACAAAATATAGATTCCCTGGTGAGAGCCTCTGAGGTGAGGGTTGCGGGCTTCATGCCTCTTCCACACAGCCTTGATTCTCTGCTGTCCTGAGACCCAAGATCCCTGGCATCAGGGGGGTCCTTCAGGAATGTGATCAGCTTGAATGGCCATATGCCCTGGAGTAAGCCACACAAGCTGGGAGAGTGAATGAATTTGAAGTTAATTCCATGTTTAAGTTAGTGGCATCTTGGATCCTGTGTTTAACATGGTTCTATCCCATCCATACATGAGGATCAGAGGTCTGCAGACACACACTGGGAGATTGTCCTCACCTCAGAGCTGCTTCTGTGGAATGTGGAACTGTTTGAGTCAGCACCAGCCAGTAGGGATTGTCCTCAGTGCAGAGGGGAGATTGGAACTGAGTGTGCTTCATGGGCAGCCTCTTGTTACCTGCCTGAACAGTCAGTCATCTCTCGACCCTTCTGATATTCCCAGGGTTGGGTGGAGCCTAAGAGACATGGGGCCCTCAGACCTAGCCAGTTCTGTCTCTCCAGGGGCAGCTTGGAAAAAGACAGAATCACCCAGAGATGATTGGCTTCCCTGTCATCTTTCCCCCAACTGAGCTCTTTCTCCCTACATCAAGGCTATGGGGGAGGGAGCAGAGACTCCCAAAACTTTTCAACATGTCTGGGAGACTCATTCTGTCTCCTTCTCCCTTGATTACACTATCATCTTCTCGGTTCACTAAAAAGATGTGAAAAGGAAGCACAGTTGTGTTCCTCCTGGGAAGAATTAGTTTTTAGTTTGTTTTCTATCAAATTTTAAGTATTCCTGTATTGATGCTGGTAGCATATCCAGGGCCTCTTTAAACCACACAAAAACAGCCTGCTGGTTCTGGTCCATCCTTGTGACTTCTCAGGATAGAGAAGGTATGGCTCTGGCACCAAGCCCCAGTTCACACCCTGACTTCTTACATTCAGACATGCTCATCATCTCTCAGAGTACTCTCTTCACCTTAAAGTGGATACATCTACCCAGCACCAGCTGGAAAGAAGGTGCTAGGAGCAGAGATACTTTTCTTGGGAGGTGCGTTTGAGGTGAGGGAGGTCATGCACTCAGGAGAGGATGACTAGAGGTGGGGCTGCAGATATGCTTCCCAACTGTGAGAATAGACATTTGCCTGAGCCAACGGAAGGCTCAGCCGTGTGCAGTCAGTGTGCCTTGGACCATTCTTCTCTGAAAACAGAGACTGGCCTCAAATTCTGTTGAGCGCTAACTGGCGCTGCTTCCCTAAGTAGGTGGCAGAACACACTCATCTCAACTCCAGAAGCCTCACACACTCCCCCTCCACCAGTCTCTTTCCTGTCATGAGATCCCACTTTCCAGGCTCAGGCTAGAACTTCTCAGGCTAAAACTCCTTATCTAGATTTGATATAATCTGTGTAGAGTCTATTTTAATATCTCTTTTGTTTTGAGAGCATATTATAATCACATCATTTCCCCCTTCCCTTTCCTCCTTTACAACCCTCCCATATACTCTTCTACTCCTTTCCTATTCACTTTTAAATTCATGGCTCCTTTAAAATATGTGTGTGTTTATAAATACATAAATATAACCTGTTCAGACTATATAATGCTGTGTGTGTGTGTGTGTGTGTGTGTGTGTGTGTGTGTGTGTGTGTGTTTTCAAGGGTATTAACCATTGAGAGTTGGATAACCAGGTGATGTGCTCTTCCTAGGGAAAATGATTACTATCATTCTTGGATTTCCTTAGTTGCCTCTAATTCTTCTCTAGTATTGAGACCATGTGAGCCCTGCCCTCTGCTTCTATCCTAGCAGATCTCTTAGTTTCATCCTTAGGCAGCCATATTGGTAAGACTTTGTGAGTGAAACTTCTGACATTTCCAGGATACATAGCCTCACAGCAAACTCCCTGCTCTTCCGGCTCTTAAACACTCTTTTTGGCTCCTTGTCCACAGTGATCCTTGAGTTTTAGGAAAAGCTATGCGGAAGCTGTATCTATCACTTGGGACTTTGAGTCAGAGCAATGCAAAGTGATTGCCACTGGACAGAAGAAGGGCGGGAAATTATTTCTGTAATGAGTGGGGATAGGAAGGATTTATCTAAACTCTGCAGAGCAAATTACTCTGGACAGTGGCCCTGTGACCATAATAGACTCTGTCTTGAGAGTTTCCAACCAGCAAGAGACCCTGCCTCAAGAAACAGGTTGGGTGTAATGCAAGGAATTACAACCAAAGTTGTATTGTGGCTTCTACATGGACACACACACACTCACTCACTCACTCACTCACTCACTCACACAGAAAACCTTCATACCGGATTTAAAGTGACACATATCTACTGACTAATACCTACCAACAAACTGTTTCAATCTGGCCAGCCTGGGAGTTGGAAGAAAACTGGAGCCCAAAGTGGGTTTTCCTAGCTCTGTTTTGTATAAGGACACAGTGAGGCCAGCACCAATGGAACCCAATTTAACCCAGAAAGGTTACCTCTGGCTCAACTTCTGGTGACACTCTCTAAATTTTCATTTCAATTAATCTCTGACAATTTGGTGTCTGAGCCCCATGACAGTTGCCTCTGGCTTCTTCAGAGTGACTACCGAGGAAAAATTATCTGACACATATCAAACAAGCAAGGAACGACACTGGACAGCATTAATCAAAACTTTCTCATTTCCCGAAGAATTAAGCATTAAATAATTAATCCCAGCACTACAGGCGGCTGTAAAAGAGGCCTGATGCCTCCCTGCTGCTAAGAATTTGTCCTTGTCTAAAGGACTAGATTGATATATTTATTATTTATCAGATTAATCATGGCTGGGAACATTATAGATTGGCAGCCAGACCCAACCCACGATGGTATCTGATGTTATCAGAAAGGAAGGGTTATTCTGTGGTAGTGGCAAAAGTCTAGTGAGACCACTACCCCCAGCTCCCCTGTCCAAAGGTGAACATCTCCAAAACATAATATTTTAAGGGGAGGGAAGAAGAAAGAGGAAGAAGAAGAGAATGATGTGAGCCACAGCCCAGACTCCAAGGCTCATCCCAGACTCCCTGTGGCTATGGAAGGGACATTGCAGAGGGCCCAGGAATTTGGGCATCTGCTCCATATCTCTGTTCTTCAGCCCTGCACCTGCTTCCATGGGCTCTGAGCACATCAGATCCTTCTCTCTCCTCACCCCTTCCATCCTGGTGGCAGCTTCTTCCCTCCCATAGGGAATTGAACATGTCTGACTGAAGGTAGGAGCAAGTAGATCTGGGAGGAAAGAAATGTCTGGCTAAAGATGCCTAAAAAGCCTGTACAGTCCTGCTCATCTTGATCTCATAGAAATGACACCACCTTCATCTTCCACATCAGCAGGCCAGCTGCTCTGGGCTTTCAGTGACCTCTGGTTGACTATGAGCTGAGCAATGTTCATATAGACAGGAATGGAGACACTGGGGTGCCTGTGTGGAGAAGTGTTGGAAGCCTTAAGGTCTCAGGACTTATCCACGGGGATTTTAAGGCAATTAAGGGATACTTAGTCAAACAGATTCAGGGAAAGTAGGAAAACAGGTTTACGTGGACACCTCAAGGCCTTTGACAGACAGCTAAAAGGCTTTGTGGCATTGTGGCTGGATTGACAGACAGCACTTGCCCTGTGGGTTCAAGAGCAGAGTTCTGGCCCTTGGGATGGAATGGCTAATCCCTGTAAAAATTCCAGGCTCTGTGCTTCACTTCCCATGCGCTTTATCCATCAGGGATGATACCATTGGTAGGAAGTAATTTAGGAGACGGCAGTGAGGAAGCCATGTCTAAAGGGACCCAATGACTACTTTGGGTTAAGTAGAGGGACTACTGTTGGAATCAGCTGTAAATAATGCCTCTAGAGAGACTTTGGGGAGGCAAATCTTGATTCAGCCAAATAGAAAAATACTCTGTGAGGAGTGTGGTCAGCACCCTAGTTTCCTAAGTAAGAAATGCAAATAGAGTCATACCTATAGAACAATCGTATTGTGTAGCATTTACACAGTCACATCATAGGAAATGCTGGGATATTGATTTCACATTTCTATACTCACAGTCGGGTACAGTAAATGGGAATCAACCACAGGACATTCTCTTAGACAAGACCCTATAGTGGCTGCAGGCTGCAAAGTCTACATCTGGGATGGAGTCTTTCCACAGCAGTGCAGGAGTTCCCAGAACCACATCCCTCTGTACACGAAGTATTTTCCAGGTCTACTGATGAGGGATGTAGTTACATCCATGGCCTTCATCCCTTTTCTACTCCCCCTCTCAATAAAGGTCCAACCTCTGAACACCTGGTCCCTCACTACTTGGATCAGCAAAAGGCATACACTCCTCCGAGAGAAAACGGTCTGAAGGAATCCATGCACTTCGGGTAGGAATTCACTCTGTTCCTCCTGCTCAGGTGTAGATTCTTCATAGTTCTCAGCACCCCTTTTCAAATGTGAAGGTGAAATTAAATTTTTATATTGTAAAAGATGTATTTTATTTTTAATTATGTATGTGCAGAGGGGTGTCGGCTCATGTAGGTGCGTAGAGCCATTAGGTTCCCCTGAAGCCGGAGTTACATGTGGTTGTGAGTAGCATGTGAGTTACAAGTGGATGTGAGCAGCATGTGAGTTACATGTGGTTGTGAGCAGCATGTGAGTTACATGTGGTTGTGAGCAGCATGTATTTGTAGCTATGCAAACATCTCTCCAGCCCATATTTTTTAGTATTTTGTTTTATTGTTTGTCTGTTTATTTAATTTGTTTTATTCATGTATACTTGCACGGTCACATATGGCTGTGCACATGCCACAACATACATGTGGTGGTCAGAGGACCACTTTCAGGAACTGGCCCACTTTCTCCACCATGTGGGTCCAGGAATTGAGGTCAGGTGATCAGACTTGGCAGCAAATGCCTTTACAGGGGCTCTGGGGATTTAAAGTATTTTTTTGTTTTACAGATGGGAAAAATCAAGGCACCAAGAGCTGAATGTGAGTCTCAGTATCACAGCTTTTCCAGACTTAATTCAATTACAGGCTGGCCCTTGCTCCAGTAATAATGAACCTGACATAGTGTAAATGCCCCTGTTTCAAAGCTAGACAGTGAGTGTATTGGCTGGTTCTATGTGTCAA
>JADRCD010221865.1:494-47597 GCA_019843815.1 Montemys delectorum | reverse complement strand
GTGTGTGTGTGTGTGTGTGTGTGTGTGTGTGTGTGTGTGTGTGTATAGTGTATGTATGTATGTATCAGACAGATAGCAATTGGTTAATGTGTCAGATGTTAAGGTCACCCCAAGGTATCTGACTTATTCACTTCAATCCCAATAAAAATGGGAAGACAGAAAGTGGAGGAGGCATTTGTTTTAGGGATGAGGAAGGCACTGAATGGCTGAGTCGTAGGCTGACAGATTTTGTGGTGGATGTGGGATGTCGTAAGGGAAATACCAACAAATCTGAAAACTGAGTTGAAAAGAAATCAGCAAATAGCAGGCCTAAAGGCTGCAGGGGATGGGTAAAATCCCTTAGGTGGCGGTGTGGACTGAGCAAAGCAAACAGACCATGTGCAGTGCCTGCCGTGGGTGGGACAGAGAGAAGGAGAAAATGGGAGAAGCAGCCAGGCTGAGGCTGAGTGGAACATGGGAACTCAGAAAAAGGACATTTCGAAATAGAGGGACAGCCAAGCGAAAGAACTAAAAGATACTTACTAGATGTTTCCATAGGTGGTCTAGTGACTTTAGTGAGATGAGCTTCTAGGAATAAACCTGAAGCCTGGTAAAGAGGTGGGAGCCAGAGGGGAGATGAACAGAGGCAGTGAGGTGAGGCCGCTCTTAAAGGAAACTGGCCGAAGGCTAGAAAGATGATATGCATGGTGGTGTGATGGGTGGGATGAAGTCAGGCACAGTGAAAGGTGGGAGGATTTTGATCATGATCCAGAGCTCAGAGGGAGGATCTAACAGGACAGAGTCTGAGGTTTAAGTTTTGGGAGAGAGAGAGAAATCAGTAACAGGAGGTCACGAGAAGGGAAGGGATCTAGAATAATGACAGACACGACCTTAGCCAAGGGTACTCCTGTGGCAAAAGGGAAAGGTGAAATATTTGATGTTAAAGCATTCATTGCTTTATAACAGGTTATTCCAATCTTGACTTTCAAAAAAATGTTTCTTTGCAGACACTACCCAAAGCAGTCTTTCACCACGGTGGCGGATACACCGGAAAACCTTCGTCTGAAGCAGCAAAGCGAACTCCAGAGCCAGGTAATGTGCAGGAGGCTCACTTTATGATGTTGGTACTAAAGAGAACCCTTACGCCATCCTTCTGAGAATGTCGGCCTTGTATTGTCCATACCAGCCAGCAGCCAGCATGGGGACTGACAGCAGGAGGTGTGGGCACCCCGGATGAAAATACTGCTTGGATCACCCCAATGTTCTCAGTTTTGTTATTTACGCAGGACTAGGGCAAGTAAATGACTTCTGGTTAGAGTAAATGTTTCTCAATAATATTGATTTATTTGGTCCTAAATGCTTAAAAACATTTTGTAAGTATCGTCTCCATACTGCATATGTTGTGGGTGGGGATGGGGGAAAGTACAAGGCGTTAGCTCAACCCAATTGCTTTGCACGTGGGACTCACACTCTGTCTGTTGATCTCACACCAGCATCTAGCTGTGTCTTTGTTGTCAATTGAGTTTGGTCATTCCATGTGTGCGCTGGTCCTCTGTCCTCACTCAGTGAGGCTCAGTAAGAAGGATGTTAACTAACTAGAAGCTATTTCCTGCAGTACCAGGATGTACAACAGGCAAGAAACAAGCAATCCTTGCTGGAGTGATTTATATTTATATTCTTTCATATGTCACACTGACAGCACGGACAACGATTAAAGCGCCACCATTGGCTCAGTCAACCAGTTTAGATGTCAACTTGCTTTCAATATGTTGAAGCATGTGGGCTGGGACTAGGGTTTTGAGTGGCAGAGGTTTCTACGGGGATGCCCAATCGCAATGCAGAGCACAGGACACGAGAAACACTGGAAGATGTTACCTTGATGGATGCAGTAGAGGAGGGTGCCAAGCAACTTCTCCGCAGATTATTGGTCAGTGTAACTGTAGTAAAAACTGCACCAAGGAGGGTTGGAGGGAGGAAGAGAGAGGAGAGAAGTGGGAAGGAAGGGCCTTCGATCAGCTGCCCGGGTTCTTTGTGCTTTCTGAAACAAGACGGCTTGCCTTGTCACCTGTTGGAGGGGGCCACAAGTGTCATGTGAGGTAGAGGATAAAAGCATTCTGAAAAGTTTTTTTTTTTTTTTTTTTAAGTTATTGAAGACTTGCCATGTTCTGGAGAGCCCTTGATATAAAAAGGGAAAAAGGGAGGAGAACTTTTGAAAAAGGGGATACTTAATCATTGAAAACGTGAGTCTGGAGTTCTGACAAGAGTTGACAGAGGCTGTCTTAGTCAGGGTTTCTATTCCTGCACAAACGTCGGGACCAAGAAGCAAGTTGGGGAGGAAAGGGTTTATTCAGCTTACTTCCACATGGCTGTTGATCACCAGAGGAAGTCAGTACTGGAACTCAAGCAGGTCAGAAAGCAGGAGCTGACGCAGAGGCCATGGAGGGATGTTCCTTACTGGCTTGCTTCCCCTGGCTTGCTCAGCCTGCTCTCTTATAGAACCCAAGACTTCCAGCCCAGGGGTGGCACCACCCACAAGGGGCCCTACCCCCTTGATCACTAATTGAGAAAATGCCCCACAGCTGGATCTCATGGAGGCACTTCCCCAACTGAAGCTCCCTTCTCGGTGATAACTACAGCCTGTGTCAAGTTGACACAAAAAACCCAGCCAGTACAGAGGCCTAGGGTGAGATCACTCTACTGTGGTTTGCCTACTCATGATAGGGGTTTGACATTGCCTCTGGTCTCTTTCTGTAGGACTTGGAACCATTTCTCAGTCCACTTGATGGCAGGAATAAAGCGCAAAGTAGGATTCATTGTTGGTAAAGGCCGTGAAAATTGGTCGGGAGCTAATGTGTGATTTGTATAAAATGCCTGGTGTGCTAAGCCATTTCAAAACTGGGCACTGCTTTTACATTGGTAAAGACATCCCTGCTTTACACATCCCTGCTTTAGGACTTGGGTTCAGCCCATGTACATCACTATACTTTCCTTCTTTCCAAGTCAGGCATCATCAAACAATCATGGAAAATCAGTTTAAACATATGAGAACATAAAAACCACTCTAGCAATTGGTTGCTTGTTTCTTGCCCGTTGTACATCCTGGTACTGCAGGAAATAGCTGGAACGACCAAACTTAATTTGACAATATAGACTCCGAAAGAGGGATCTGTGTGGACTGGATGGAAGAGAGCTTCATGCTCCTGTCTGGGTGCAAACGGAGCCTTGAAGGCTAAGGAGGATTCCATAGCAACACGGACTCTGTCTTTGTGAAGCGTGTAACTCCTCTGGGCACGGTGATCAGTTGTGGGTATCTTCACTCAGCTGAAGAGCCGGTACTCAGCAGTTGCCCACCGTATGCACAGCTTTGAAAAATGCAATCTGAAAAGGAGCTTGTGACTCTGTGGAAGACTAATTTCATCCTTTCCCCATGTGGCAAGCTGATAACTTTGGAAACAACATGAACAGACAATGCCAGGTGGGTGGGACAAGAGCTCACAGAGATACACACAAAGTACTATGGGATCCCAGGCCGTAACCAGTTGAAAGCATCAGATTCTCTGGAAGACATTGCTCAACTGTGAGCAGGAGACAATGTGGGAAATTCACCTCCATTTAGAGAACAGGGACCCATTTGCTGCTCTGTACAAGGAACTGGGAAGGATGTCAGGGATCTAAAATCATGTCTCCATCAACACCATCCTTGCTGCTTTCTAAGCATTAAAGGCAAATCTTTTATTACCTCTCAATCGGCTCTTGGAGACAGACAGGCATTTGTTGATTTTCGTATTTGAGTGAGACATAGAGGAGTTAAATAACTTGACCTTCCATCTTGCCTAATAAGGGGTCAAGCTTAGAACTAAACCTGAATCTGTGTGCTCCTAATGCCTTAAGCAGTACTCTAGTCCTGTTGCTCTGAACAAGCCTAGAGGATGAATAGAAACAAAGCATTGCCATACGCAGGATGTGCAGCACAAGTGAGGGCGGAGCTGTGTGTGCAATAGAGGTAGGGAGAGGTTGCTGGTATTTTGTGTGAGAAGTTATATTTCTTCTAACCACTTTTGGAAAACTGTGGAGTGATATTTTCCCTAATTGTAGTACTTAGTAACGGCACTTTAAAATCTAATTTTAACTTACTAAATGATCTGATTCTGCACCAGACCATTTCCTTAGAGTCTTGATCTTTGCAATTCTGAGCAGCTCACTGGTTTGAGAGGAAGACCGACTATTAATTTTTTTGTATACTTATTTTGGCAAATTGTGATGTTACATGAATTAAATGGACTCACAGCTTAGAGTCTTCAAATTCTGAAATCGTTTAGAATTCTTTGCGCCATACTAAGTTACTTTCTCTCCTTCATTAGCTGACTTATCAAGTGAGAAAAAAATTAAAAGGACCGACAAAATTAATTTCAGTCCCATCCAGGCAGTTATTTATGGCTATATGTCATCATCTCTTCACCTGTTCCCTCTTTTCTTCCCTCCCCACTGTCTTGTGGAGGATTGTGGGTGCTGCTGATGCTGCGGATGCTGCTGCTGTCACCGCCAGTGTTTTAACTACTACTCCACTCCCTCAAGTATTTATGGGCTCTATAGGTGTCAACTTGTCATCAGAAAGTGAGATCAAATGCTGGGAGAGAAGCAAGCACTTTAGGAATTAGTGTCTAGGGACTGTGCAAAATAGTGGCTAACAGGCATTCACCAACTTGCGTAAGACTGAGGAACATCCACTTGGCCAGCCACAGACAGTGGTGGATGTGGATTGCCCTGGAACCTGGTGATCAAGAGGAAGAGAGACGAGAAAGCCCCTTTATCGTCACTTGCTCCTCTTTCATCAGATATCACAATGCTTCAAAAACATTGCATCGGTAGTGCCTGTAAACCCCCCCACGGGCCCGTGTAACCCATTTGACAAGAACAGGAAGTAGAACTTTGTCTTCAGTGGATAACATTATAATTCTCCCATGGGGCATCTGGCTCTTATAGCTCCTGTGGATCAGCATGATATCCTGGCTTCTCTTTATGGTAAGAAAGTGAGCCCTGGCTTGCTGAGAGATGGCTCAGTGGGCAAAGGCACTTGCTACCCAAGCCAGAGGACCTGAGTTTAGTGCCTGGGACCCTCCCTTCCTATTGAAGGAGAAAACCAAATGCTGCAGTTTATCCTTTGACCTCTACATGTATGTCATGATATGTATGTACACAAGCATGCAGATATGTACATATGACTGATGTAATAAAGTTAAAATAAATTGAACCTTGACTTCCACAGATATAACTTTTAAATAATAGTTGGAAGCCAACTGTGTAACTTGGAGAAATCTTAAATAACCTCCAGCCAGATGATGTACAGAGAGAGTCCTCTGAGCAATATTTTAATATTGTGCTATAGGTAATGTCTATCTTTCCAGCCTGGGTGGTCCACACTCTCTTTGAGGAAAAAGAAAGCTCAAATATTGTCAGTTCTCTGGGTCAGGAGTCAATAGGTGTTTTATTGCCAGGGAAATGATTTTTTTTTAACAGTTATTCAGTGGATACCCATCTCTTTCCAGAGAAGAAAATGAGGCTGTGTACCCAAGGCCTGGCAGGGGTAGACTCCTGCTCCCTAGTAATGCCCCCTTCTCCTTGCTCTCCCACATCCAGAGTGGAGACCCTAAGCTTTAGTGGGCACCACTTTGAAAGCTACTACTCAAAATGAAGATGAAATGTTAGTAGCTTCCTCACTTAGCTGCTGAGAGGACCAGCTCAGCTGTTTGCAATCCTGTTGGAAGCAATAGGGGTTGGGCCTTACCGTGTTCTTTAATGGAGTATATGTAATTTATGATCACTGACACCATGAAAGAGCGCGGGTGATTATGGCCAGGATACAGATCATTTGTACTCCTTGTTGGTTCCACTTTAATCTCTTAAGTTTTTGCAGAGGCATAGAAAACATGGATCATAATGGGTAGCGTGTGATAGCAGTTAGGGTTACATGATTGTTTTTTATAGGGATTGGAATAAGCCAAACATCCTTGTGAGCATAACAGAGACGTGTTCAACAGAAGCCTCGGGAGACTCACAAAGAGAATAGTGTAGCATGCTTATCTTTCTCGGCCTTGTCTCCAGTGTCTTCCAGTACTGTTTCATTACATATTCCATTTCTAGAAGTTCTTCTTCAGCTACTGGTCATCTTGCCCAAAGCAAGACCTTTCTCCAGCGGCAGTTGCATTTTTGGAAGGCATTCCCTTGGGTCAGGTCTGGGGATATGGCTCAGTGGCAGAGTGCTTGCCAGACATTCATAAGGCACTGAGCCTCACCCTAAATGGTGGTTTTCTTTTCAAGGGAGAAATAGTAATTGCTCTATGACCTTTAGAGACAGTTGGGGTTATTTTATTGATATTGTTATGTTTTTTTTTAGGTGTGTGCATGACTGTGTGCATACATTTATGTACCCAGACCTGCTTGGCTATTTGTGTGCATCTGGAGGCCAGAGGTCTCGTCTGCTGTTCTCTGCCTTACTGACTGACTGCTTGACTGATTCATTGAGATAGGATCTCTCACTGAACCTGAAGTTCATTGTCTCAACAAGCCCCTGGGAACTGCCTGTCTGTGACTCCCAGAGCTGGGATTATAGACATGTGTTACTGTGCTTGTGTTCCTGAGATTAGCCTTTACCTTAGTGCTGGGGATACGAACTCAGGTCTTCATGCTTGCAAAGCAACCCCTTTCTCCATTGAGCCACCGTCCCAGACCCTTAATTGTTCACATTTATTATTATTTCACAAGGGTAGTCCAATCTGGTCTCAAATCCACAATCTTCTTTGCTTCTGCCTCTTAAGTGCTGGCATTATAAGCATGCATCACAGCACCCAATTAAAAATAATTTATTATTATTGTGTTTATGTGCATCTGCGGGCGTGTGTGCACTACAGCCCATGTGTGGAGGTCAGAATAAAACTCTGTGGTGTGGCCGGGCAGTGGTGGCGCACGCCTTTAATCCCAGCACTTGGGAGGCAGAGGCAGGTAGATTTCTGAGTTTGAGGCCAGCCTGGTCTACAGAGTGAGTTCCAGGACAGCCAGGGCTACACAGAGAAACCCTGTCTTGGAAAAACTGGAAAAAAAAAAGGAAAAAAAGAAAACTCTGTGGTGTCAGTTCTCTCCTCCCACTTGTATGTGCATTCCGGGCACTAAACTTACATGATCTTGCTTGTATTGCAAGCTCTAGCTCACCAGCCCCACACCTGGTGTAATTATGTTTTAAAGGAATTTCATGGAATTGGAGTCCTGCTTTCTTTCTACAGAGAGTTGCATCTTAGATCCCAGTTTTCTTTTCTGCATGCTAACTATGGAACCTAATTCTAAGTGCACATACATCCTCCCTCCAGTTCCTCATCTGAGCTGATTGCTCTTCACCAACTTGGAGCCTCTTACCATGTACTTGCATGCTTGGACCACTTCAGATTTCTAAATGAGAGCAGTCTCTCTAGATAGTTTCTGCGGATGCTTACTGTGTTCTGGGGGTCTTGGACAGTAAGCCTTTCATAGCTGCCACTTAGCTTTCTTTCTCTGACTTTTGGCAGCTCTGCCTGTCTTGTTCTTGGATATTTTTTTTCACTGTTTGATGCCGGGTTCCCACAATGTGGTGGCTCGTTTTTCCCACGATGCCCATGGATTTGTGGATGTGGCAGTAAAAGTTCATTGGAGAGAAGCTTCAGTATGTTTCTCTTCAACATTTTGGGGCCATGAAACATAAGGAAAGATTATGTCTCCTATCTAGAAGGGATGAATGTGAATAAGAACTTCAAAGGAGAAACATGAATCTACTGACTGAGTGCATTTCTTTCAGGGAAGCAGATGTTTACTCTAACCTTTGAGACTTTGCCACCCCTTACGATTTCACATAAATCAGATCCTCCCCTTTTACTCTTGACTAAAATGATGTAAGACACAACAATGTCAATAGTGAGAGACAGGAGGCTAAATGGGATGTTTTGAAGTGCTGTGTTAGGACTAGGTTTTGGAGCCCTTAATTGCAAGGGCCTGGTGCCTTACTCTTTACTCTCTCCAAACAACCCATAGCCCTTCCGTCTGTTTCCTGAGTCCCACCAAGGCTGATTCACTGATGACCTCCCCACTTACCCAACTTGCTTTCCCAGCTCCAGCTCTTGGTGTGAGGCATGGGCATTGTGCCTTGGATGAGCAGGGCATAGATTACTTTGCTACTATTAAGTGTTATTAGAATCAGATAGCTGTTAGTTTTAGATCTGTCTATCTATCTATCATCTATCTATCTATCTACCTATCTATCTATCATCTATCTATCTATCTATCTATCTATCTATCTATCTATCTATCATCTACAGGTATCTATAGGTATCTACAGGTATCATCATGCCATCTTATGTAGGGAACTTAGGTGCCTGTGGATTTCGGTATTAGTAGCTGGGCATCAGGTCATCTTAAACCAAAATTCTTGCTGACATTGAGAAACAATCACAAAGCCTGCCAGTTCCATAGTCTGGAGTCACGTTCTTTCTCTCCCTTAAGTCATGCTCTGCCATAGGATCCACACTTAACTGCCCCAAGGAAGGGAGTGAAGAGATTGCCACTTTGTGAAAGGACGAATGTGGTCCCCTGTGTAGGAAGCAAGCCGCCTATTTCTGGTAAAGGTAGAAAGGGAGAAGGCTTTGATCATGACTTCTCTTGTTCTGGCTGAAGTAAATAAAGTAGAAAAAAATCTTAGATATGTGGGAGAGAGAAATCTGAAAACAGAGGACTACCCCACAAGATATACCCCAGGCCCTCCTGCCTTAACAGCAGATCCGGGGCTTCTGAGCAATGGTGGACAGTCTGAGAGCTAGAGCTGCGTTCTTGGTACCTTAATGTCTTCTGTGATATGGGAAGGGGATAGAGATTTCAGGGTGCAGTATAGAGAGCTGTTAAGAATACTCCCAGGGCATCTCCAAGGGGCACTGCTATTATAGAAATGAGGTGCCCTTGTATCTGAGGGAGACTGCAGTAGCTGAGTAGGCTTGTGCTCATGGAGATTTGTGAGAGTCAAGGAAGGCCAGAATCTGCAGATCAGTATTATATTCTTTCTGTACTAAAGGAGAACACACACTACGAGGTCAACCACCACAGTAATGGGAGTCATATGTCTATAGGGTGCCCAGCAACCGAGAAGACAAATGCCACAAGGACAAAGGAACGTGAGCATGAGTCCAATACATTCATCCCTTTTCCTCCAAAGCTACCATAGCCCTCACACCTCGCTGGGGTATCGGTGCCAGATGGAAACGGGAGCATGGGAATGATCTGAATTGAACAGTAACTCTCTGTTTAAGTCCTTTGGAGGGGACTGTGTGGTAGCTAGAATGATGTTTAGTTCTTCCAGTTGCAGTGTGGTTGGGAGCCTGTGAGAGGTCTAGGAGATAGCTACACCTTTCCCTTGTATCTCAGTTCCTTTTTGTATAAAATATTGATTTGTCAGGTACACTTGTAAAATTTCCTCCACTTTTAGATGTCCAACTTAAGTGCAGAAATTATCTGCACAATATCTCCAGTTAGTAATTAAAGAATTCCGTCTGTGAAGGACAGTAGAGCAGCCATACCATTTGGCCATGTTACTGTAGGACACGTTTCTTCATTTTGCCTCTGGTACCGACTGACGGTCGTAGTGAGTGCTCCCTTAGATATGAGAAAGTTTTCCAGAGAATTCATTTTTACTTTGGGAGCTATTCCTAAGTTTTCACAATGTGTGTTTAAAAAGAAAGATGAGAGGGAAGAAGAGAATGCCATCTTGTCATACTGTCCATACAGCGGTTGGTGCCTTCAGTCTGGACGTGAGGGGCCAAAGTGTTCATTTTCTTGAGCCACACATCTTTTGGTGCTGTGATCATTCACATTGAGGAACTGTAATTGATACCACAGGAATATGACATCTGCCCTATCCCCACACGAGTAGGTAGTGAGGATATGTGACGTTAAAAACCCTTCAAAAAACAAGTTTTAGCTAAAAACGCGTTTCTAAAATTTTAAATTTATCCAACACCGTCAAGTTTTTTCATTTATTGCAGTTGTTAATTGTTTCCTATCCAACATTTAAAACCATTCATGACATTTCTTTTTTGTGTGTGCATTGTGTAGGTATGTGGGGCACGCGCGTGTGCATGTGTGTGTGCATGTGTGTGTGTGTGTGTGTTTGTGTGTGTGTGTGTGTGTGCACGGGCATATGTGCATGCACACACGTGGAGGACAGAGGACTTTGGCATTTTGCTTTGTTACTCTCTACTTTAGTTCTTTAACACAAGCCCTCACTGAACCAGGAATTAGGCTGGTGATAATTCTGCTGTCTCCTCTGCCAACGGTATTACAGTTATAGGTTTGTGTGTGGCCTTGCCTGACTTTTTTATGTGGGTGCTGGGGATGGAACTCGGGTCCTCATGCTGGCCTAGCAAGCCACCTCACTGAGCCAGTCGCTGAATATCCGGTTACAACTTTTCTAGACTCATTGCTGGAGTTTTGATATTTTTTTGTGGATGATAATCAGGATACCTATGTTCATTAGCATCCTTCTAGGAAGCCTCTTAGGTATTTTATCTTCCCCTCCTTCATGCTGTGTGTTTCTCATGGTTCGAGTATCTTATGTGGTAGCAGATAAGTCTGGGAGTATAGCTTATGCTATAATAAACATGTGTGCTTAACATGTCTGAGGCTCTGGGCTCAGTCCACAGCACCATGTAAAGGTTGGCTTAATCTCTCTACAGCGCTACTATTCATTCTTTGCCCCCTTTCCATTTCTGTAAGAAAATTATTTAATTGAGACCCACATTTGACTTGATTCACTGGGCCTAAGGGTTAGGTCAAGTATGATGCCCGTGGATCTCAGTCCAGTACTTCTCTTCCCTCCCTTACCCTGAGAAGCTAATGCAATGCTCGTTTATTTCATTAACTCCTCAGGCACATTAATTAGTACTCTTAATTAATTAGCTAAGAGATTCATTAATTATTAAGAGATTAAGTACAGACTGAAATATGACCTCTTCTTTCTCTGGTGGGTGATGTTTCAGAGAGAGAGATGGGGAGGCATATCAAGCAGGCAGAAGAAAAAGCCAAGACAAATGAAACCAGGAAGTAGGCGGTAAGATGAAGTATTTTGTCCTCCCCCTCCCCTCAAGCCTGTGACAAATGTTGGGCTTCTGTAGTATGGTGGGCAGGATGGAGCCCAAGCTATGTTTCTCAGCAGCTCAGTCTCTCCTCTCAAAGGCCATGGAAGACATACCTTGAGATGGAAACCTGGAATGTTTGCTGGGCACTTATAATTTCTTCCTAGAATTCTAGAATTTGGATGCTGCTCTGAAACCTTTACTCTGTGGTGGAATCAGATCACAACTTGAACCTGAAGGACAAAACTGAACTCGGGAAAGGCCTTCTGGGATAGCTCTGAGGACAGACAGCTGCATGATAGACCCAGAATAGCCAGTATTTCAACTCTCAGACAGTATGTATGTGTGTGTATAATTAACTATTTTTTTTTAAACAAAAATCATCTGACCCAACTATCCTTTCACTTTTTCTTAGAAATGTATTGTTAGCTTCTGCTGGTTTCAGAATGACTTTTCAGCTGAGAAGAGGGAGGAAGAGAGGGAGTGAGGAAGGAAGGCAAGGACAGAGGAGAGCAGGCTCAGGAGACCACTTGCTGCCCCTGCTAGTGGTGGTAGGGTGGGGGGTGGAAGATGCTTCTTTGTTTTTGAAATGCAAAAATGTATCAAGTGAGAAAATGAAGTGTTTAAACCAATTGTCTTTCTGATGAACAGTGGAGGTTGATAGAAACTTTTAGGGCATTATAAAAGTGTATTTGAAAAGGTACTCAACAGGGAGAGGGAAGAAAAGCAACGGTCTAATGCCTCTGGAGAGAAAACACCTATGGATGGAGAGTAAGACTGAATATGTGAACTGATCATCAGTCAAAATACCACACAAATAAAAAGGGAAATGTGTCAGCAATAGTTCAGATAGGAAACACCAATTTACAGAGTCAGATGCCAAAATTGTTCAGTTATATATTAGAAGATCTCTTTCTTGGTAAAATCAATGACCTTTCAGAAGACCATTTGTAACTGTCTAACAAAATACCCTCAAGTAAGGCAAACATTTACAACATTTAGTTGTGCCGTGTTTTAGGAGCACTCCATGATATTAAAGCAGGGCAATAACATTTGTTACCAGTAGGCTGTTAATATCTATCTATCTGTCTGTCTACCTATCTGTCTGTCCATCTGTCTGTCTGTCTGCCTATCTGTCTGTCTGTCTGCCTGCCTGCCTGCCTACCTACCTACCTACCTACCTACCTACCTACCTACCTATCTATATCTATACCTACATCATCTATATCTATCTATAAAAACATAGCTAATAAAATACTGGACAAGAGCAGCAGCATTTATTCACCTCAGTATTGCCTGGAATATATGAGCATGTTGTACAATCCATGAAGGGTACAATGGAAGAAAATCAGTAACTAAAAATGAAATTGTCACGAAAGCTGTTCTTCTAATTCTTTTTAAAAACGTTCCATTTGGACAATGAATGTGCTATTTCTGAAGATCTCTCTGCGGATGTCCAAAAAAAAAATTGGTTGTACTATTTTTTTCTGAGATAGGAGTCTTAATATGTAGCCCAAGTTGGCCTGCAACCCTGTTATCCAGCCTCAGCCTTCTCAGTGCTGAGATTACAAATACTGGATGGGGTGATATCCACTTATCAGTGAGTGCATACCATGTGTGTTCTTTTGTGATTGGGTTACCTCACTCAGGATGATATTCTCCAGATCCATCCATTTTCCTAGGAATAGTACTCCATTGTGTAGATATACCACATTTTCTGTATCCATTCCTCTGTTGAGGGACATCTGGGTTGTTTCCAGTTTCTTGCTATTATAAATAAGGCTGCTATGAACATAGTAGAGCATGTGTCCTTATTACATGTTGGAGCATCTTCTGGGTATATGCCCAGGAGTGGTATTGCTGGGTCCTTAGGTAGTACTATGTCCAATATTCTGAGGAACTGCCAAATTGACTTCCAGAGTGATTGTACCAGCTTGCAATCCCATCAGCAATGAAGGAGTGTTCCTCTTTCTCCAACAACCTCGCCAGCATCTACTACCACCTGAGTTTTTGATCTTAGCCGTTCTGACTGGTGTGAGGTGGAATCTCAGGGTTGTTTTGATTTGCATTTCCCTGATGACTAAGGATGTTGAACATTTCCTTAGGTGCTTCTCAGCCATTCAGTATTCCTCAGTTGAGAATTCTTTGTTTAGCTCTGTACCCCATTTTTAATAGGGTTATTTGGTTTTCTGGAGTCTAACTTCTTGAGTTCTTTGTATACATTGGATATTAGCCCTCTATCAGATATAGGATTAGTAAAGATCTTTTCACAATTTGTTGGTTGCCATTTTGTCCTATTCACAGTGCCCTTTGCCTTACAGAAGCTTTGCAATTTTATGAGGTTCCATTTGTGAATTCTTGATCTTAGAGCATAAGCTATTGGTGTTCTGTTCAGGAAATTTTCCCCTGTGTCCATGTGCTCGAGGCTCTTCCCCACTTTCTTTTCCATTAGTTTCAGTGTATCTGGTTTGATACGGAGGTCCTTGATCCACTTGGACTTGAGCTTTGTACAAGGAGAATGGATCGATTTGCATTCTTCTACATGCTAACTGCCAGTTGAGCCAGCACCATTTGTTGAAAATGCTGTCTTTTTTCCACTGGATGGTTTTAACTCCTTTGTCAAAGATCAAATGACCATAGGTGTGTGGATTCATTTTTGGATTCAATTCTATTCCATTGATCTACCTGCCTGCCACTCAATTTTAATCACAATTGCTCTATAGTACAGCTTAAGGTCCGGGACGGTTATTCCACCAGAAGTTATTTTATTGTTGAGAATAGTTTTTGCGATCCTAGGTTTTTTGTTATTCCAGATAGATTTGCAAATTGCTTTTTCCAACTCGGTGAAGAATTGAGTTGGAATTTTGATGGGGATTGCATTGAATCTGTAGATTGCTTTCAGCAAGATGGCCATTTTTACTATAGTAATTCTGCCAATCTACAAGCATGGGAGATCTTTCCATCTCGTGAGATCTTCTTATATTTCTTTCTTCAGAGATTTGAAGGTCTTGTCATACAGATCTTTCACTTGCTTAGTTAGAGTCACACCAAGGTATTTTATATTATTTGTGACTATTGTGAAGGGTGTTGTTTCCCTAATTTCCTTGTCAGCCTGTTTATCCTTTGTGAAGAGGTAGGCCACTGCTTTGCTAGGTTCTGTGAAGGCTCTATGCCCCAGTGTAGGGAATATTACTACACTGCCAGGGCCAGGAAGCAGGAGAGGGCAGGTTGGTGAGCAGGGAGAGAGGGGAGGGAACAGGCTTTTTTGTTTGTTTGTTTGTTTTTGGAGGGGAAACCAGGAAAGGGTTTATTATTTGAAATGTAAATAAAGAAAATATCTAATTAAAAAAATCAACAAAAAACAAACAAACAAACAAAAAAAGTACTGGATGGTTGTGCCTATTCAACTGAGTGTAGCTCATTACAGAATATCTCAGAAGAACAATTAAAAGTTTCTTACCTACCTTCCTCCCTCCCCATTTCCTACCTCCTTCCTCCTCTCTCCCTCCCCCTCCTCTCCCTTTCCTTCCTCCTCTCTGCCTCCCTCTCCTTTCCCCCCTTCTCTCATTCTCTTTTCTTCCCTCTTGCCTTCTGATAGGAGGACAAAGACGATGGCAAATCTCGAATGAAGGTGACATAAGTTTGACCTAGGCCAGTGGAGTGTTTCTGGATTTGATTGTCCTGACACTGCCTATTTATGTGTAATTGTTGTTGGCAGACTCTGGTCTGTGACTGTCTTCTAAAGGAACCTAATACCTGTCTTTTGTTACCAGAGTGGCGATTTCAGCACATTGTACCTTTTATACTCTAACAAGTACATATGCCAGATTTGAAACTATTTACATCAGAGAAGTCAAGAATAGTGAAACCAAGAATCCTACCCTGGTTTTCATTACATAAACAACCTTAGAGATTTAAAACAATTTACTTCTATAATGGGTCTAATGTTTATAAACCACATGCTAAAGCAAAGCCTAAAGTCTCTTTATGCTATTGGACAAAGAACAGATTTTTTCCAGGATCATCTTAGAATTGAGTGTGTGTCTGCAGCCACGCTGACTTGAAGAGCCAGCAGGCTTATAAGTACCTGGGTGGGAGAACTTGGTAATTTCCAGGGATCTTAATTTTTTAAAATTTAGAAAGTTTTATTCTCTGTGATCTATCACTTAAGTATTAAGTGTGGATACAAAATACATATACATATACATATACATATGCAAATAAATGCATATAAACATTCCTAGATTGATTCATGTATATACACTTGTCTACACATATATATTATAAAGTTAAGTTGGAGAATTACCTGTTCATGAAAGACAGAACAGACTGAGAAAATGCACATCTTTTCTTTCCTGCCATTAATGGTTAAATATGAGTTGCTGTTGGATTCTTGTCGTACTTTTCTATTGCACCATGTTATGGGACTGCTACAAAATGTGCATATCTGAGCTGCTTTTATTTCATTGAAAACATTGCCTATTCCAGAGGGCATAGACCCATCTTATAAGCATAAACGGAAAGAGTCACTGCCCCTTATGTCAGTGTCCTTTCCACCATCTTCACTGTTGGGGAAAGAAAGCAGAGCCTTGCACGTGGGAGGGAAGAGGTCTGCCATTGGGTGCCATCCCCAGTGTTTGACTTTCTTACTGTGTCTTCTGCTAGATTTTAACTCACTGTATGACCCAGGCTAGCCTTAAATTCTCTTATTGTTTTCTACCTGTTGGGAATACAGGCATACCCCATCATGTTCCGCTTAATGTTTTAAAGATGTCTACTTTAGTTTTTGTTCCTTCCTGTAGATTTTTCAACTAGCAGCTAGTGATCTTATTAATTCAATGGTTATTATTCAATAACCATGCTCTCCAAGTGTCAGGATTATAATATAACATAATGATAAGGATAGTAATGTATGAAGTAGAGGAGAGGGAGTGGAAAGTATTTTTCATAAAAATCAGGAGCCTTACAAGAATGAAGAATTAGACACTTTCCTAAGAGGAGGGTAGAGAGATTGCCTGTTTAATTCTGTCTTGGCATTAATTACAAATAGGGGGAAAATCATGGCATTCTCAATTTTAAACTATTACCAGCAAAGAAATCTCACCAAAGGGCCTCTTGGCATTTCTTTTAATTGAGTCTGTATAAAGCTGCTTCAATTATTTATTGGTTTAATCTACATTTGCTAAAAGTCTCTCTTGGTCTCTGTCTCTCTGTCTCTGTCTCTCTCTGTCTCTGTTTCTCTCTGTCTTCCTGTCTTTCTCTCTGTCTCTGTCTCTCTGTCTCTCTCTGTCTCTGTCTATCTGTCTCTGTCTCTCTGTCTCTCTCTGTCTCTCTGTCTTTCTCTTTCTCTCTGTCTCTGTCTCTGTCTCTCTCTCTCTCTCTCTCTCTCTCTCTCTCTCTCTCTCTGCTCTACAGTGTGCTGCCTTTGTGGGGCAGAGGTGATTGTGGAGAGAAGCCAGTGGTTGAGGAACTAGCAGAAGGCATCTTGACCCCACCTTCCATGTGTCTGTTGAGTCTCCTCAAGAGAGATGCTCACAACCCTGCCAACACTAACGCTCCCTTTCTCATGCACCTCAGTTGGCTCTCCCCTCTTAGCCTCTGTGGATGTCTTTGCCTCTCTTTGGAAGGAAGCCAACAATAACTCCATTTTTCTTTACCTAAATCGAATGGCCAAACTTCTTTGAAACTCAATCCAGAGAAAAAATAATGTATGAGCTGGTTTGAGAGAAAACTTTCTGGCCTTTCTTCCTCCTTACCCCCTTCATGCTATTTGTAGAACATGCTCCTTCTTAATATCAGGCCAGTCCAAATGCTTTGCTTTGTTTCCTGGACTCAGGAAAGCTTTCTCAACAATAAAGGCCAGGTTGGTGGTCTTCTTGTCACCCCCAAAATGGTAGACCCGTGGCTTCTATCTTGTTTTGAGGTCAGAAGTTCCTTCGGAAATGTGATGAAAACCTTGGAGCTTCTTCTCTTTGACAGAGATGTACCATCCAACTTCAGAATTTTGTCTCCTAACATTATATTGTCATTTTCAGGAGTTCACAGAGAAGGGAAAACCTGTGGTAGAACCCTAGAGAATTCCTAGACATACATGGAATAGCCTAATTGGCCAAGGAGGAATCAAGAACTGACTCAGAGGTCTCACGCAGGCTGTAGATAGTGCAGAGAGATTATAGATGTCCTACCTTTTAGGCATGATTTAAAATATTAACTGTTTTGGAAATTTGAGTGCTACTATCTCTTTAAGAAAATCCATCTAATGACAATAGTTGAAACTTAACAATATATATACTCTTGTGCTGCAGTTCTACACCCCTGGAATTTCTCCTGTACATAAATACAACATGACAAGCAAATATGGCACCCATATACACACCTCTATGGTTTAAAAGCATGACCTACAGATTTAAGATCTCAGCGTTTTTCCTCTCTCTCTATGGCAACACTCCAGATTCATATTGGCAGGGGGTGAACTAGCCTGTTGGGGTGAAATTTCCTTGCTGACTGCTTAAATGGATTCCGTGGGAGTTACTTCTCCAAAGTTACTCAGTACTTTAGTAAATCTTTATTGTGTCCCTTTTGTGTGGCTATTGTGCCCTTGAGTACCCAAAAAACCGAGATGTGATCCCTTGCCCCACCCCGTGTGTGTGTGTGTGTGTGTGTGTGTGTGTGTGTGTGTGTGTAAATCAAGAACTGTTTGCATTTGAACTTAGCTCTTTGTTTCCAATGCATGGAACTTTCTTTCCTCCTGTCAAGCCCCACCTCTTATTCAATTGTTTCTGTGTAAACATGAAGCACATAAGGCACTGTGCCATGCCAGAACTAAGGATTTCTTTGGAATGATGTCTTGAGTTTCCTTCTTTTTTTTTTTTTTTTTTTTTTTTTTTTGTCTCTATGGAATGACCAGTTGTCATTTCTTAGTTTTCCCAAAGAGAGGCCCATAGTCCTTAGAAGAATAATCCTGAGTGAATTTTCAATGAAAAAGAAGTTTTCTCTAGATTAGGGTTTAAATAGGTTTTCTGCCTATGTGTACTATGGTTCTATAGTGAACCACACTTGTTCGTGGACCTGGCCTCTGACATGCTAAGTGTGTGGTCTACAAATACACTTGGCTAGTGAGTGGCCCATGTAATTCTTACATTTGTTGATATTTCATACCAGTTTATACTTCATTTAATCCCAGAGAAAGAACCTTCTAGGTATTATTTCCCAGAATATCCCAAGACTTTCTAGTCCTTGAACTCCTTCTCCATATGATGTGGAGTTTTAATATTTTGCCAAATGGAAACCAGTGTGTGACACAAGACACTTGTAGTCATGTGCTACTGCAGATGGCTCTTAGAACACACATCATCGTTCCCACTCCAGGCAAAGTGGATGGAAAGGAGAGAAGGAATGCTTGGATCTTCTTCTAAGGTGCTTTAGTATATGACACAGCAGATCATTGGTTTAAAATATTCCGGTATTTGAAATGGCTCTGAACTTTCCGTGTTTAATTCACTAGTGATGTTTACAGTTTGGAAGAGATGTTCTGAAGGTACAACTTTTCAGACTACGTCATTGACACCAACTATACAAAATACCGTTCTAAGGGCAAATATCTGGACTTTTAAAAGTCAATAATCTGAAGCTCAAATTCCAGTATGTTTAAATGACTGAGGCAGCAGATAGATGTGTATATGTTCTTACATGTAAGAGAAAATTTTAGTTTGTGTTAATTTTGCAGTTGGCAACCATAGGAGTAAAACAGAATTGTACTCATTACACCCCCTGGGGGGAGGATTCTTTATCTTTAACTTTCTTTTAAAAAAAGGTAATTTCTGCAACAGAGGGACAAATTGAAAGTGTTCTTCAGAACTTCATAATTCATCTCCTTTCACATTTTCAAGAAGTTTGAGATTTACCTAAAGTCTCAAAGTGACTCACTGAACAAGGCTTGTCCACATACACAACAGAGTTAGAGAACCATCTTTTCCACAGTCATGTGTACCTGTATGGATAGCAGCCTTTATCCTTTTCTGATTTGAAAGATCTTGTCTGAGAACCTTTTATCTCCTCAGCAGGATAGATACCTCCCAAGTCGATGCAAGAAGCCTATGACATCGTGCTTCAATCAATAGTCATCGATTGAAAAGACTTAGTTTTAGTTCTGTGTAACAGGTACCAAGAGGGATGCAGGAAGGTGAAGCCATGGTTTCTATCTTTGAAGAAAAATACAGTTCAGAAAGTAGTTGGAACCTGCATGTTATGACATGGTTTTATAACAAAATACCATTTAAGTAAATACTAGTAGGGCTGCTGAAGGGTGAGGCCAAGGACATTTGTTTTATTGAATTTTCAGGAGACATCTGATCAGGAGCAAGATAGGTAAGACAGCAATCTGGATGGCAGGGGAGGTCAGTAGGGTGAATCTGTGTTCCTAAGGATGAGGGAAGGTGCAGTAGAACAGTCCATAAACCAGTAAGTTTTCTTTTACTGCAATAGACTACCCGAGTTTACCAACTTATAAAGATAAAAGGTAACTCACAGTTTTAGAGGTCTCATTCCCTGATTGAAATCTTTCTCAAGAGTTCTTTTGAGAGATATTTGTAGTCCAAAGTATAGCGAGTGATGAGGTTCTCAGTAAGGGCAGGGGAAATGCCACGAAGGACTCATGTTCTAAAGATTTATAAAGTATAGAGTATAATGAACAGTGGATAGGTATACAGCAGAACTGGGGCTGATGTGATGGATAGCTCAGTGGGTTAGGGTACTTGCCACAAGCTGGACACCTCTGATTTAAGCCCCAGAACTCATGTCAAAAGCTGGGTGCCTTGGCATGCATCTGCAACCTTGTGAGAGAGGGAGTGGGTGGACACAGGAGAATTGACCATGATGTCATACTTCTCCCTCATACAGCTCTCAAGCCAGCTGGCTTGGAGATGGAAGAGTGGTAGCAGAAGGAACAAGAGAGACTCTGGGAAGAGCTGGCTAAGGGTTGTCCTCAGACCTCCTCACATGCACCACCCCTACCCCCAGCAACATTTAGGAACCGGATTAACAGCCTCGTTTTGGGAGAAAACTAGTTATTATTGATGTTGGGGGCTGGTAACGTTATATAATGGAAATAACCATGGAACTACTAAAGTTACCAAACTGGGTTTAACCATGGCTTTCATGTTTAACCTCAATGAGAAGGGATGCTGAATAGTATTGAGAAAAAAACTTCCTCAATTGCTTTTTAATTTCCTGTGAATTCTGATTTTTTTTGAAACTCCATTTGTATAAGGAAATGTAAATATCATGTCACAGATCTTTGATGTGGTAAATTTTGCATAGTTTAGCATATCTTAGTAGCATTTCACAGCAGGTGGTAAGTAGATGCTCGAGGAGATGAGTGAGCTCTAGTATTTTTATCTTGCAAAGGAAAAGGCGAGTCAGTAAAAGTTTTTTTCTTTTCTGGCATAGGACACAAAACTGCTACAATTATTTGTGGATAATTTTTTATGACTCATGCTAGTAAATGTTGTGCACCTAAAAGAACAATGTCAAATCAACATGAGAAAAACAGACTCCCTCCCCCGACATCAGGGGTGTTCTTCTTGTGTAAAGAATACTTGCTTCTGTTCAGAGGTTGGCATTGATAATGAACAGGGTCCTTTCATGTCTTGAAAGAAAAACATAAATACATTGAGAACCAAACAAGTCACCCTGATTAAGGTTCTATGCATTTAGATCAATCCAAAAAGAAGCAATAATTTATATTGAAAGCATTAATGAACCTGCTTGCATTATATGTGGTGTGGTGGGAGTGAGAACCAGGTACATCAGATTGCTACATCAGAACAAGGAGAACAATTCTTAGCTTTTTGCCGGAAAACAAAGCAATTGACTGTTTGAAAGGAGTTGGGTTCAAAAGACTGCACTGATGATGTGCCAAGGAACATTAAGCTGCTCTGATATGTTCATGTACAGCGTGCGAAGCCAGTTACCTCCTCCTTGCTGAAAATTGGGCTTTGCCAATGGCAGTGTTTACTTGTTCTGTTTTCCTGGGTTATTTGTGACAATGCTATGTTTTGTTCTGCAAATCATGTTCTTGGGAAAAGCATGGATTTGTGTCCAAGTGGATCTTTGAATGACCTTGTGGGTTCTTGTCCTTTGGGATATACATGTGACACAAAGTCTACCTGCTTCTCAGGGTGCCAACCTTCCCCTTCTTCTTCTGATGAGATTTGATAGGAAGCCGGTGCTCACTCCTCTGGAGTCTGCTGCTGGGTCAGCCAGGGGAGACACGGAGGCTATCAAAGGCTGCCTAAATTTAGGCCACCTTATTCTTGACCACCTCAGTGCTGACCTGACATTTTGAATGCTGTTTTCTGCCATGGACGTAAGAGCTGTAAAAAACTAACTGGGGATCTGCACTGGGTTTCACAGGCAATCCCAGAATCTTGGACATGGGATTCCAGAGCTGCCTCAGATCGTCCATGGTTAGCCTTCTCTTCCTGAGATCTGTTCTCCAGGGCCATGCAAACTACCTGGTACTTCCTGTACCTTTGGTTTCCCACCATGGCCATCACAGTCCCCTTATCAGCACCTTCCTCCTCTGTTTTCCTTGCCTTGGATTTTTCTATTTCTCTTCAGTGAATCTGATCTCTTCCATATTTTACATTCCCAAAGGGTAGAGTTTCAGGAAAGGAAAGAGAGAAAAAGGGGAGCAGGGGTGAGGTGGGAGGGTAGGGGGTAGAGGTTAAGGGGTAGTGGGTAAGAAGTGGGAATGGGACTTGGCAATCTCTACTCCATCTTAGTTGTTTGTTTACTAAGAGTCATTTAGGAATGTTGCTTCCTTGTTTGGGCCCTGTGGTGGTTTGAATATGCTTGGCTCAGGGAGTAGCACTATTTGGAGGTGTGGCCTTGTTGGAGGAAGTGTGTCATTGTAGGCATTGGCTTTAAGTCCCTCATCCTAGCTTCGTGGAAGCCAGTCTTCTCCTGGAGGCCTTCAGATGAAGATGTGTAGAATTCTCAGCTCCTCCGGCACCATGCCTGTCTGGATGCTGCCATGTTTCCGCCTTGACGATAATGGACTGAACCTTTGAACCTGTAAGCCAGCCCCAACTAAATGTTGTCCTTATAAGGGTTGCCTTGGTCATGGTGTCTGTTTTAGGCAGTAAAACCCTAACTAAGACAGGGTCTTATCATAGAACTGCTTATCAGGGACAGCTTCTCTCTCTTTGGAGTCCTCTGCTATTTGCAGAAGATAGCATTCCTCGGCCCTGAAGATAGGGAGGGGCATTTTGCTGGGGTGGGGGAATGTCTTGATGTGTGGGGGCATCACCAAGGACTGAAATAAACTTCTCCCTTTAACTGCAGCTTAGGAGGCCCCCCCCCCCTTTTTTAACCTGTCCTGTAGATTATGCTAGGACTAAGCTCTGTTTTTCAGCAGAGCAAGGACAAACCTGTCTTGGCTTCCTCTTCTCATTTCCCTGTTCCTGTTATGGAGGCTCCTTGTGAGGGACTCACAGGGAGCCCTTTGACACTGCCCCAGCTGTCTCCCCCATGTAGTTCACAGAAGCAGTTAGAGCTCAGTCTTTAAGTCTTTCAGAGAAGGAAGTGCTTATGGTAAGTGCTTGTATTGCTTGAAATCATTTACTCGTGGGGTCGTCATTGTATTCCTTAGTCATTACGGTTGCATCACGTGCTCTTTTCTCAAACATCAGTGTGGGGAACGAACGATGAAATTGCATTTCTTTGAATTAGAGCACAGATGATTATGGGAAGGAAAAAGACATTACAAGAGAAATGTTCATCTTTATGTTTGAATAAATGGAGCAAGCTTCCCAGCCTCTGAAGCGGTTAGAGCGTTTCTAAGACCCTGTAGGGCCATTGTACCACATTGCTCGGGTCTTGTCTCAGAATGTGTGTGCAAGTGCTTTGAATTGTTCCATCCTAAGCATAGAAACCATCCAGAGAGTGTGGCATGCATTTCCTGGGGGGGGGGGGGGGGGGGGGAAAAGGGGAATACAGAATCAGTCATGGCTCTGGCTGTATCTCAGGGCTGGGACACACTAGGCACTTAATAAGCAGTTGTTGAAATAGTCTACACAGAGGCCACTGCCTTTGTCTACTTTTTAATCCTTGACTCACCTTGGTAATGCTGGAATGGCTTTGTAGATAGGGATATAAAATTAAAACACAAGTCCAGGGAGAAGAACCATTACTTGCTTGAGTTTACTCATTTGGCTTTGTATAGTTTGTCTTCACTGGGTCCAGTCGGCTGTGTCTTGTGCTTGGCTCCCAGACCTTACCCAGTGACCTGTCTCATGTTATCCTGTAGTCTCAGTTTTGCTCCAGCCTCCTTCACTGGTGTTATGGATGGACAGAAGTCACTTAAAGGAGAAGTGGAGTGATGCAGTTAAATGACTTCATATTAGGATTTTTATGAGCCATCAAACTTGACAGGTTGCAGGTGTTCAAAACAAAGCCAGTTGGGTTTTTAATGTTCTGTGCAGATAGGAGGACATCATTGCTGTGTGTTTTCTTACCCTTTCTTTCTTCCTTCACAGCCATCTGGTAGCTTATACAGGCTTTTATTACCATGTCAACTGTGAGGCATAGCTATAGCACTTTTCTTTTTATTGTTCTGTCATCTCTCTTTTACCTCCTCATATCTTCTTTGTTTGAAGGAAGAGTTCATGGCTTCTCCAAGCTTACTGTCTTTCAGAATTCCAGCAAGAGTAGAGTCTTTGAATGTGTGTTCCTCAAAGATTTTAGATAAATAAATGAATAAATGGTTGGAATCCATATCAAATATTAACTTAGTAAAGATGAGCTGGTCACTAGCATCTGCCTCAATTCACATAATAACCATATTAGATAAGCGTGATATTCCTTTGTTACTATTGTGTGTGTATATGTATTGTAGGAAGCCCCGAGTGAGTGAAGTCCTGAGTGGATGTTTTTGACTTGGGCACAGCTGTGTTAAGGACCTCAAAGCCTCAGACATGGGGGAAAATGGCAAAGTTTTCCCCAAGCTCGGTTTAGGGAAATGGCAAAACTTGTCCTACTGGTGTGAGTGTGTGCGGTTTACACAGGTACAATGTGTGCCCAAGACATCCGCCATAGCTTTTCTCTCTGGATATTTATGGCCTGGGGACTCTTCCCCTATAGAGACAGCGATGCCTGTCTCCATCTAGCTGAATACCAGAAGCCCTGCTTCCTTTTTATCTGCAAGTGATAACCCTTCCTCCCTGTTCACATAGATACAATAACCTGCCCCTTTGTTCAACTCTGTTTAATAACTCTGTCTCCCCGCTCAACGGTATGTAATAAACATGAGTGTCTGGGCTGCTGAGTTTTCTCCATCAGACCCCAGTCCACCTGAGCTCAGCTATTTCTGTGTGTCTCTTTGTTTGTCTTTTCCTCATTTCAAGGCCCTGAGAACCAAGGAAGGTGTTTGCTGTGTAAGATACATGTGGGGTTGTGTTTGCCATGGCTTGTGTGTGCAGTCTGTTTCTTCAGTCTCTGTATGGAGGTTGCAAGGATAACATTCAGGCTTTCAAGGTAACAAAGCGAGCTGGCTATTTGTTTGCTTTTGTGTTTTTACTTGCTGAGCCATCTTACTGGTCCAGTTGTTCTTATTTTTTAAACATAAAAGCTATGGTTTAGAGAGCATCACCCCCCCCCCCCCCCGCTTTTTTTTTACAGAGTCCTGGAAACAAAGCCAGTGAATGCTGCCACCTTAGGCTGGGCCTTTTCACCTCAGTGAAACTCAATAAGACCCATTTCCCTGTAGCCATGCCTATATGTCAACTAATCTAGATACCCCTCTGTCCTAGTCAGGGTTTCTATTCCTGCACAAACATCATGACCACAAAGCAAGTTGGGGAGGAAAGGGTTTATTTGGCTTGCTTCCACATGGCTGTTGATCACAAGGAAGTCAGGACTGGAACTCAAGCAGGTCAGGAAGCAGGAGCTGACGCAGAGGCCATGGAAGGATGTTCCTTGCTGGCTTGCTTCTCCTGGCTTGCTCAGCCTGCTCTCTTATAGAACCCAAGACTTCCAGCCCAGGGATGGCACCACCTCTTTGATCACTAATTGAGAAAATGCCCCACAGCTGGATCTCATGGAGGCATTCCCCCAACTGAAGCTTACTTCTCTGTGATAACTCCAGCTTGTGTCAAGTTGACACACAAAACTAGCCAGTACACCCTCACTGAGACTCTTTCCAGGTGATTCTTGATTGTGTTAAGTCAAGAACTAAAACAACATAGCAGCCTAGGCTCGCCAAGAATGTGCGCTCCTTCTGCTTTTGCTTCTCAAGTGCTAGGATGGCAGGTGTGTACTACCACACTGGACATAGCTTAATAGTTTAACATAGCATGCTGGCGAATTAGCTGTACATTCTAAGTTATTCAGGCATTAGCTTTTATTGTCAAAGGTGTTTCCCATCTTCTTGTTGTTCACTTCTGAGACTCGGCAGCACCTGTAACACTGTTTCATTCTCTCTGTGTTAGGTTGTTTCTACTCTCAATATTTTGAAGCAGTGTGAGTGTGGTGGCTTGAGTAGGTTTGGCCCATAGAGAAGGGGACTAACAGGAGGCACACCTTCCTGGAGGAGGTGTACTTTCCTGGAGGAGGTGTACCTTCCTGGAGGAGGTGTACCTTCCTGGAGGAGGTGTACCTTCCTGGAGGAGGTGTACCTTCCTGGAGGAGGTGTGGTTTTGTTAGAGGAAGTCTGTCATAAATGCTCAAGCGATACGCAGTGTGAAACTAATCCATTTTCCTACAGGCTGCCTTCTGATTGAGGTGTAGAATTCTAGGCTCCTCCAGCATCATGTCTGCCTGCCTGCCAGAGGACTAAACCTCTGAAAGTGTAAGCCAGTCCCAGTTAAATGTTTGCCTTTATAAGAGTTGCCTTGGTCGTAGTGTCTCTTCATAGCAATAAAAACCTAGGTACGACAATATTAGTTTCTAATTCTTCTAGTACCAGTGTTGTCCAGAGGAGTTCCCTAGGAGGAAAGCTAATGGAGCTACTTACCCAGCGAGTACAGTCAGTAGGACCCACTAGCACTAGAGGTGCAGCTGCAAGTTGGACAGGGCTTACTGGGGCTTTCCTTCTGTGTGTGCACTTGCATTCTGAACTGTCCTGGTACAAATAGTATTGCAGATAGCTGCACATTAGAAGAAAATCTTGAGCACTGACAAGTTTAAATAGAAAACAAGACTCTTTAGAGAAGGTAGGGCCTTAGTGGAGGAATGGAGCACTGAAGGTGTCAGCAAAAATGGATGGACCTAGGATACTCCGGGAGGAACTGGGATGTGGTAGATATCTTGTTTGGCCATCCATGGGACTCTACAGGAAATCTAGAAGGCATAAGAAATTCTTGTAAAGATACTGATAGTACACTAAATAGATTGGCTTCCCCATTTTCACGGAAGTCCTAATATCCCCACACCCCACACCCCCTCCTTCTGAGTAACCTCCTCAGGCAGGGCTTTCATTGGGACACGGTGTCTGTGTGGCAAGATACTGTTAACCGAGGAGTTAGGGGATGGGGATTGGCTCAAATACTATATATAAGCTTGTGTACTGTGCAATAAACTCAAATCTGCACTCTGACATTATCTCCAGGATCTGATTCCTAGGATTCATCCCAAGACCCTGCCTCCTTCATCTGTCCTGTTCCCACAGGGTTTATGGGTATGCTGTACCAAACTTAGCTTTACATGAGCTCTTGGGTTCAGAATCCTGGTCCTCAGGCTCGTGGGAATTGCTTTACTCATGGAGTCATCTTCCCAGTGTACAGGGCTCATTTTGAGGAGGGCCCATGTAGGAGTGGAGAAGGCAGAGAAAGTGACATGGATACTATACTTATGTAGCAAGTGTACTTAACAATCGAGATTGTGTATTGATCTGATGTGGTTTGAGGTGGTGGAGGGTGGTCTACTGAAGGCTGTGCCCTTCCCTACCTGAGGCCATCCTAGATAACGCCCCTGAGAGAGATTTCTAAAGTCTGACGTCACTGATGCCTTTGAGTTTCTAGATCTGGATCCCTGAGATTGTTGTCAGGACAGTGGTAAGAGTTATAGGGGCCAGGGGTCAGGCGGGGTCCACTGTCTTTGTAACGCCACATTCGTAAAAATTCTGTGGGCACAAAGGAGAAAGTAAAATGAATAGTTAGGATGATTCAAAGCCTTCAGAGTGTCTGTGCACATGGATAAACAGTGCTGTGCAGGCCGAGGCCATGGAGGTCTTAGTTGTGGAAGATTACCAAGGTTGTGTCCACATTATCCTCAAAATAAGGAGTTCCGGAAAAGAAAGTTTTTGATGAGAAATCTATTTTTTTATGGGTAAGAATAGATTATTATCTAGTTATAACATTTGACTTCCACAATGGTCATGGCAGTGGATGCTTGCACACATGTGCATCCCAGAGTTTCTTCTTGGTCATCCCTTGAGAGAAAGAGTGAGCAGAGAAAAATTTTAGCACGAAAGGAGTGCTTTTTACTTAGCGTGACTGTTCCAGGGATGCGGCTATGTTTTAGATTCGTTGAGCTTTGCCATTCGCCTCAAAACTGAAGCATCTCGAAGCTCTTCCTCTATAGCTTTCTTGCTGCATAAAAAAATTAATATGGCACTTAATTAAGGTAACTTATGCACTTTAGTATCTTGCTCAGCAAATTCTGCCTTTATGTAGCCTAACCTCCCAGAACTGAAAGGGGTGTAGGGTGAGGGTTTCCAGTGAGGTGAACCTGAATTGCATTCATCGGCTTACTTCTGTGTAGCCCTGGACAACTAAAATCTCATTTTTATTCTAAAATGCTTTTTATTTTTTCTTAAGAGATGCTTGAGCAGTTGGTAGGAATGTATGAATGGAACTAGCAGTTTTAGGACAGGCACCTGAGAGGTGGACACACTATGTACAGCCATCACTGCAGGACACTGACTCTGCAACATAGTTTCACATCACCGTGCCTAGAGTAACCTGTTCAGGATTAAACACAATGACTATTTCCTGTATCCCAGGAAGGGATATGGGAAAGTATGAAAGCCAGGAAGTATTACGGAAACTTCCTTGGCTTTCCTCGCCTCTTGGGGAGAAGTACTGTCCAGAAACTTGATGCGGAACCTTTAAAGTTGAACAGAAGAGCAAAACTCAGATTTTGGTTTTAAAAAACCTGTTATTTCTTACTAGTTCTGTGGCATCGGGTCATTTTAAGTTTTGAGTTGGTAGTCACAAAATGTGGCTATTGTAGCATGAATGGATCGCATGAGATGGTGTATCTGAAGAACCTGAAGTAGCTGAAGAACCCATTGGAATCAACGTGAGGAAGTTTGAAGTTTTTACTTATTTAATTTACTTATTTATTTTTGTTTTGTTTTGTTTGTTTTCTTTTTCAGTGCTGGTCACTGAAAACAGGGGCTTGTGTACATGAGCCAGGTGCTCTCTCACTGAGCTACACTCTTAGCCAAAATGAACACAGTTTAAAATGACATAGATGAACCAGGATTGGCTTATTGTGACAAGGCCTATTCCCATGCTTCAGTGTTCATCTTTCTGAAGTTAAGAAGGGAAGAGGGGTGGGAGGTGTTACTTGTGGCTACTTTCAATGTTTGTGCAATTATGATTTATAATAATAATAAAGTTTAAAGATGACATTGCGGATGATTCAATAGTGTGATCATATTATGGAAAATGCTTGAGAAAAAGTGGAAGTTCAGGAGCTTTGGAGACAGTTTGAACACCACCCCACGTTTCACACTGGGATGTTTCAAACTGGACTCAGTTTCTGAAACTGAGTCCAAATAAACCCTGCCTTTGGTTCCTCTGGTGAGATATTTGGGCAAAGCAATTCAAAAGTAGTTATACTAGCACCATACATTGAAGAGGCTGAGAGAAGCAGGAAAATCCTGTGGGGGAAGCCAGCCTGGGATAACCTTTAAAAGACAGGCATGGCGATGAGTGCCTTTAATCCCGGCACTGTGGAGGCAGAGGCAGAATGCTTTCTCTGAGTTCAAGGCCAGCTTGGAGGTGCATACTAAGACCTTGTATTAAAAAAGAAGTACAAATATGCATATTTACTTACTTTACTTATGTACACCCAAATGGTTACATTTGTAGAGTTTTAAAGTTGCAGTAAACAAAATAAGTGAGTATAGTTACCTTTAAAATCCATAGGCAACTTTGACAAATTGTAAGGCACTCTACTGATGATTAAAATGCATTAGCATCTCTCTTTGTGCTCAATGTCTTGAACCAAGAGCAAGATTTACAATCACACTATTAGGTGAACAATTCAAGCAAAAACATATTCATTCTTCAAGACATTTCAAGTAGCAAGCCTCAGCTGTGTGAGAAGATGTAGTTATTTGGGGCATATTTTATGTAAAACAGACTCTGTTAGGAAGGCAATAATTTCAACGAGCTGGATGTTTCCTGGCAACCCTGTAGCTCCCAGCTAGGGTCTGCAGCACCATGACTGATCGTTCTTCTCTAGAAGAGGCATCTAGAAGGTTTGAACTTTCTCAGGTTCGTGATGAGTACGAGGGGCCCCAGACTCCCATGCAGAATCACCTGAGTTGAGAGTCAGGTTGCGCTGGTCTCTGGCACTTGCTGAGGAAGACTAGTGGTGGGAGGGAATCTGGCCTGGAAGACCCCTGGTTAAGACTTTAAAAAAAATGGGAGCCTGGAGTTAAAAACAACAATAGCAACCACTGTAAAGGAAGAATCATTTATCCCATGGAGGGTGAGCGGGTTGGGATGAAGTAAGAGCCTCTGCTCAGAGCACCCAGCTCCTCCAGCTTCTCCACTCAGAAGTGGTGATTTTTCTAACTGAGCAGTGTTTTCAGAAGGCTCAGAAACAGCTGCATCACCTTCTGATGTGTAAAGATGGTGCAAGAATAAACCATAAAAGTAGGTTTTGTGAATTAAAAGACAATGTCAGCCCCTCCCGGGATGTTTTGTATTAGCTGTAGTTTATGAAAAGAAGAACAGTAGAGTTGGGGGCTTCTCTTTGCTTTCCTAGCTTCTCCCACTCACTTTTGCTGATGGATTTGTCTCCTCGGTTACCATAGAGCTGTTCATTGGTATTCCTGAGTGTTGCTGAGAAACTCCTCATAACCGCACGGAACAGGAAAAAATCTCGACTTTTAGGTCTCGATCCAGCTCAGGGACCCTTTTCCTTTTATGTGGCAGGTTTAATTCTGCACACAGATGGCAGCTATGGCCCTGTGCTTCCCATCCCACACTTCTCACTGGCAAGGTGGCCAAGCAGCTGTCTTGACACTTGATGTGATGACATATCTTTCTCTGTCCCAGTAAGGTAGCACTGGCCACTGTCCCTGTCCACTGAAATCATCCTTATGACGTCAGCCCACCATGAATTCTTGCTCTAAGTTACTGGGAGGTGATGAGTAAAAATTTTTTCCTCTAAGATAATTTTCTACATTTCCCCTTATTTTGAAGTTGGTTCTTTGCATCAAAAGTGAGGGGGCTCCTCAAGAATTTTCTGATTCAGTGCAGGTATCTGTGGGTGCTAACAGGAGAGGTGACTATAAAGACAGGTCCACTGCCTAATTACTTTTCTGAGGTAGCTTGGTATAACATTAAAATGCCTGACTTCTTAGATCCTGGTCAATGAAACAAATTATGTCTTAGTCTGAATTTTGAAAGCAAAAGACATTAAATTAATTACATTTGAATCATCTTCATATTCATCAATTACTGCCGGGATTTCCAGGGCTGAGATTTATGTATATAGTAGATGCAATTACTCTTTTTTGGATGCCATAGATTAAATTCATTGAAAGATCCCTCTGGAGATGCCTTAGCTGCATTTTGCCTCTAGCCTCTCTTCCATGGAATCAGTTTCAAGTTCAAATACGTTTTGTCTGATAAATTGACTACACATGCAGGGACTAAAGAGAGCAATTAAGTATGACATCAAATAAATGACTCCGTGACAAGGTGTATTCCATTTAGGACGGTGTAATTCAAAATGTGAGAAAACATGATTTAGCTAGCTGGCCTGAAAGGCAGATTAAATTACCAGGTGGGAAGAAGTTGGTAATTGAAGAAATGTTAACATTCAAGTGTGTGCTGTGAAATGATTTGTAAAATGGTGTAGTTCTTTATGTGGCTGTAGCCTAATTTGACATTTTGGGGGATCTGGTCTAATCTTGATATATAATATAAGGTGCCACTGGGTAAGATGAGGATGGAGGTGAGAGGTGGCTGAAGTCCGCTGTGTCATAGTAAACCAATGTATTTTCTCCTTAATAGGGTGGTATGCTATAGATATGGATGGGGTAACTTCTATAATCCAGTACAACTTTTCTCCCCATTCAAAATACCCCCCTTTCAGACACATGTTCCTATGCCTTTGCCTCATGACTTTGTAGGATATTCTGTTGGTCATGATGCTATCACCCCATTGATGTCGGCCATGCCCTAATTATGTGACTCATGCCAGCCAATAGACTTGGAGCAGACATGATCTCAGCAAAGGTCTTGGATGTTTCTCTCTGCATGGTATGGCTCCTGGAACCACTGCCACTTGCCCTAGGACTACATTCTGGGTAGCTACTGATCTAGAAGAATGAGAAAGCACAAGGGACAGAAGCGAGCTTCCCCTGAGATGTGGAGCTGAGTAGATACAATGGCTAATTTTCCCACCCATGACCAAGAAAAATAAGCGAGAGCTATTGTCAAGTCGCTGACTTTGGGGGGAGTTTTTTTTTTCCTCTATCATAATCATGGAAAATGAATATTCAAAAAATTCTGTGTCCCTATGAAAGTTTCATTTGGTGGTAAGAGAAATAGATTTCTTTTAAAATCCTAGCCCTGGTTCTCCTGGCCCTGGTTAGCTTTTATTATCAAATTAACATAACCACGCATCTCAGTTGAGAAATTGCCCAGATCACACTGAACTGTGGTCATGTGTGTGGGGAATTTTCTTGATTCTTGATTTCTGTGAGAGGGTCCAACCAACTGTGAGCAATGCCACCCAGAGGCAGGTGTTTTTCTGGGTTGTATAAGAGAGCTGTGTTGAACAGGATCCAGAGGGCGCAAACAATGCTCCTCTGGTTGTTTTTGTTTCTAGCTTCTGCCCTTTGGAGTTCCTGCCCTGACTTCCCTCACTGATAAACTGTAATTTTAAGGTGAAATAACCCTTTCCTCCCCATGTTGCTTTTGGTAATGGTCAGTTTTTTTGTTTTGTTTTTTAATAGCAACAGGAAGTAAATTGGAATATTACCCTATGAAGAAAGCTATTTGTAACTTAACAGTCTCTCTTGGTTACAGTGTAATGATAGACTTTGCTGACAAACATTTCATGACTGGAGACTATCTGAATATATCTTTTAAAATGCTAATTATATATTGTTACTTAATTTTTATTCTATGTATTTAAAAGCACTAGAGATATTTTTTCATTAATTAATTTATTTATTCACTTTACATCCTGGTCAAAAGCCCCTGCCTCTCCTCCTGATATCTCTCCCTCCCCCCTCCCCTACCCCAACTCCCTTTACCCTCTGAGAAGGCAGAGGCCTTCCTATGGGTATCAACGGACCTGACACAACAATTCACTGCAGGACAAGGCACCTCCTCTCTCACTGAGATCAGACAAGGCAGCCCAGTTAGGTGAATGGAATTCACAGGCAGGCATCAGAGTCACGGACAGCCCTTGCTCTAGTTGTTGAGCGACCTGCACGAAGACCAAGCTGCCTGTCTGCTACATATGTGAGGGGTGCCTAGGTCTAGGCTGTGCTTGCTCTTTGGGTGTGGTTCTGTGCTGGGAGCCACCAAGGGCCCAGGTTAGTTGGCTCTATTGGTATTCTTCTGGAGTCCCTATCCCCTTCGGGTCCCTCAATTCTTCCTCCAACTCTTCTATAAGACTCCCCGAGCTCCATCTAATGTTTGGCTGTGGGTCTCTGCTTGTTCCCATTACCTCCTCTATGGAATCTCTCAGAGCACAGTTATCCTAGGCATCCGTCTGCAAGCATAACAGAGAATCATTAATAATGTCATGGATTGGTTCTTGTCCATGGGGTGGGTCTCAAGTTGGGCCAGTCATTTGTTGGCCATTTCCTTAGTCTCTGTTCCATTTTTGTCTCTGCACATCTTGTAGGTAGGAACCATTTTGGGTGAAAGGTTTTGTGGATGGATTGGTGACTGGACCGTATTTTTAAAAATTAAACAACTTAAAAATCTCCTAACAGCTTTAAGTTGCATACAACTGATTTTATTGTTAGTATAGAAAGAAAATAAAATTAGTAGTGAAAAGTAGGTAGCCCGGAGATTGGGGCAGTTGAGTTAGGTCCGGAAGACAAGCAGCCAAGTGCTTTCACACAGCTACGGAGACACCATGAAAGCTGCTGAAGCTTCATGCTGCTGCCCCTGCCTTAACTGGGCCTGTGCCTGGAACCTCTCCCACGGGGAGACCATGTGCCCACACCAACAGAACAAAGTTATTCATGCCGCCTGTTCCCTACCATCGCTCATGAAATAAGGACTCTCTGGATATACCTAAACAATGGTGTCCAGATCACAGACGTGTGCCCTCACTGCAAGGGAGGTGGAGAAATGAGTTTACAACTTTGACCTTGAGCCAGCAACATTTTAAATGTGCCAACTTGATGACACTCTGCAAGAGTGTTCTAAAGGTACTGGGGTGCCAGAAAGCATGGAAGATGCCACTATAAAACTATGATATTAGTTATTATTAGCAGTACAGTAGTTAAGAAAAAAATCAAAAGTGGAAGTAATTTATCTCTTTATCCTTTAAAAATAACCATCGGATAAAGAACTAAACAAACAAACTAAAACAAAAAAAATCTCTGTGCTTACAGGCATATATTTGCCAACTGGCCATATCCTGACAAAGCCTATATCAAGTAAAATATTTGCTTTGCATAAAAAAACTCATTGATTTAATTTCCATTCACTCAAATTTTTTGGTAACAATTTTGGCTTAGTTTCTCAGTTTGACAACATACAAATGTTTACCATACTAAGCTAAAGAATTCCCAAACTTTAAAACTGTCTATTTATAAAGAACTTGAGTAAATTTAAAAATCTTCTTTTTCATCAAGCTGGCAGCATTGTTTGACTTCCTTTAGAGCCAGACAGTCACACAGGCAGCTCTAAAAACATCCTAGATACCTTCCTCAATTAAGTCAGGAGTTCAATTCCCTGTTAAGGTAGTGGGAACGGAGCCTACAGGAACACTTACTTCATCTGCTGCAGACAGAATTGTTAAGTGAGTCAGCGTGAAATACCCCATACCCTTCCACACAGTCTTTGTATTAAATCAGAGTCTCTGTGTCCTCATAGAGAAAAGCTATCAGACATCAGAATCTGTGTGAGATTTGTTTATGTCAGCTTGTTTGCTCTTTGGAGCCGAGCTCGGTTAGTGGATAGAACACTAGAGTTGTACAAAATAAAGGACCCAGGTTTTTGGGTAGAGAAGAGGATCGTGGGAGCAGAATGGGGCAGGGGAAGAAAGAAAGAAAGAAAGAGAGAGAGAGAGAGAGAGAGAGAGAGAGAGAGAGAGAGAGAGAGAAAGAAAAAAGGAGGAAAGAACGAGCAGCTGGAAAGGATAGAGCAGAGCAAGAGAACAGGGCCAGAGGGTACTATTGAGCTGATCTCCCTAACTGTGTTTTTGGCATAGGATCTTGCTATGTAGTCCAGGCTGACCTTGAACTAAAGTCCCACTCCCTCAGCCTCCCAAGTACTAGGATTAAAGGAATATACAGCTAAGTCTGGTTAGGATGAATAATCTAGGACCAAGAAGTTATGTACGAAGTGAGGTTAAAAAGCAGCAAGGATTTTTCCTGGCTCAAGATTAGTGAATAAGTTATATTAGAAATACAACAGAGAAAGACAATTACTATTTTTGATTTGATTAGTACAATCCCTTATTATGATTTAAAATATTTTTGTGCATACTTGTGTTGTGTGTAATTTTAAAAGGCATGCTTGCTCCTTACCTGGTCTCCTTGCCCAGTGCCATGGTCCCTCACGACTTAGCTCTGAGATCACTCCGCAGTGGGCTCCACTTTTATCCCCCCCCCCCCCCTCTTCTCTGGCTGACTCTGCTAAACCCACCAACAACCCCCCCCCCCCATGAGAACTCCTGTTCTTTGACTGCCCCAGTGGCCCACTTTCTTCTCCTACCTGAGTCACCGTGGATGAAAAACACCAGACAGCTTTAATATTTTAGAATCAGCCTGATAACACAACTGCTGGGCAAAGAATATCCTGCCCCATCCTCCTTAGCCTCCAGAGCCGCCTGCAGAGGCTACAAACTGTCGTTCACCAAAACCTACATGTCTGTCTTTCTTACCTGCTCCATCAACTGGTTCGAATTCCCAATCCTCCAAGCATCCCCTTCTCTTCCGGTCCTGCCTGGAAATCCCACCTTATCCTTAGCCCAACAATTTGCTTTTGACATCTTTATTGACCCAATCAAGAAACAATTAGGGAACTAGATTTTAGTTATTAGCTCCACTCCCTACATATTTGTGTGCTAACGTGTACGTGTCATGGTACACATGTGGAGGGCAGAGCACAACTTTGTAGAAGTGTTTTTTTTTTTTTTCATCTTTCCACTGTTTCTAGGAATTTCATGAGTACCAGGCTTGTGCAGCAAGCTTCTTTACCTACTGAGCCATGTCATCAGTGCTGAGAGAGAAAATGGTTTTAATTGCATATGATACAATGCATCGTGTGGAAATAAATTATATTAAAATGTAGATATCTAAATGTTAAGAATTAAAATACTTATCTTGCTTCTTTATTAAATGGCTAAGTGTGACCGATACTTCCAAGTACTATTAACAATTGTAATATAAGAAAATATCTGATGTTTATCAATGTTAACATCATAGGATCTGTTGTTAACTCTTCATTAATAAGTGATATAAATGCCTTTAGAAGAAATTAAAAACATATTGGCCTTTCCCACCATCTCAATTTCCCCAATTCTCTACACAGTTCATCCTGAAACCTTTCGGACTCCTATTCTAAAGCTCTGACAGACTATTCCCTGCGTAGGTGGTCTTCCTCAGAAGGATAGTCAGCAGATAGAGTGCTCACATGTGCACTCTTCATTAGCTGTGATCTTCTTATCATGCTTCCTGTTTCTTTCTGTTGGTCGGTTTATCTGCCCCTCAGCCAGTGCGTCAACTCTCACCCTATAGCATCCTGTTGCCTTTGAGGCTAGCAGGTTCCATTAGCCCATGCTTAACTCTATCTGTGTTTGTTTTTGTTATTTCATATAAATTGTGAACTTCTGGAAAAAAAGCAGTCTTTTGGGATCTTGTTTGCATCAATTTTTTTTTAAAAGAAAAATGGCCTTCTATTGTATTTTCAGCCAATGAAGATTGTATATTTCCTATTATTTTAGTTCCCACATACTGCTTATTAAGACTAGATGGGTTTTGAATAAACATGTTTTGAAATCCTTTTCTGCAAAAGCAGATACTCTCTTAGCCTGCAAATTTGATTGATTGTGGTGGCTTAAATAAGAAATGTCCCCCATAGACTCAGAGATCTGAACCCTTGGCCCCCAGTTGATGGTGTTCTCTGGGGAGGTTGGGAAATCTTTGGCAAGTGGAGCCTTGTGGAGGAAGACATCACTGGGGGTGGGCTTTGAGATTGTGATGTCATCCTTTCTGCTACATGCTTGTGATTAAGGATGTGAACTCAGCCTCCTGCTCCCACTGCCATGCCTACCACTTGCCATGATGGATCCTTATCTCTTGAGAGCTGTAATATATACATACACATACACATACATATAGATATACGTATCATAAGTTACTCTTGGTCATGGTGTTTTATCACAGCAACAGAGAATTGACTAATGTAGCAGTGAAATATATTTTTGAACTAGGTTACTTGGGGGAAAATAATGCTTTTTACAAACTTTTGGAAGCCTCAAGGGACAAGTACTTCTAATGCATATACCTCCCATGATTGAAAAATCTTCTGTTCATTTGTATGAAATGCATCACTTTAGAAAATTGGCCATTTATTTAGATAACTGATAACCTAGATCCTGGCAGCTAAAATTCTGAAAGCAATCATGCCCTTGACATTTTCTGTAATTTCATACTGAGATTATTTAGTGTAAAACATCTGAGCAGTCTAGATTTAAATCAAACTAATTCATTTACTCATTCTGTGGGTCTTTACTGAGTTCCTAATGCGTGTCAGGAAGTCCTAGGCTCTGGGCTGCAGGTACAGGAAAGAATTGATGCAGGAGGATAAGGCTGACTGTTCAAAAGGCTTGTGATGAGAGACACTTGGATTGAGCATTGGATTTAGCAGCCTGGTTCAGTGGATGTTTTCCTAAGAGAGGCTTCAGAGGGACAAATGTTGGCTTGGAATGTGATCATCAGCAGCAGCAGCCATCAAAGCTCTATGTAAGTAGGTAACTATAGGAGGAGCTTGCTGTAAAGAACATGAGAAATAGGGTTCAAAGTGACACATGCTGATATGCAAATGAGGTGTAGAGAGGAAGAGATGGAGAAGGGAGGCTTTCATTTTGCAGCAGAGCTCTGACAAGGCAGTAGAGGTGAGGAGAGGCTGGACCCAGTGCACAGTGAAAGAGTTGACCTCAGCTAAGGATTCAGGGCAATTCGTCAGGGTGGGCCGGAACAAAAAGCAAAGGGCCAGTCAATTCTTCTGGTGGGAAAATGACAAATTGTTTTTTGGAGTAACCCCTCTTTTCACAGGGAATTAAAAGCTACAGTTATCTATTGAGAATGAGTGAGGTTGCATGAGCAGGAGAAGAATAGTATAGAACTGGTTTTACTGTGAAGTGAGAGAGTCATAAATTTGGGGCAAAGATGGGGTGGGGGGAGGGCGGCTGCCAGAAGAGGCTGAGAGTGCAGTAGAAAAGGTCATAAATTAGAAGGAGATCAGACACTCGGGCCTGTGTTTTTCTTCACCATATTGGGCTTTTAGGATGTAATGCAGGAGAAGTAAAGAGTGAGGTCTTGTGTGGGTTGGGGTTTTGCTAGGAGAATAGAAAACAGACGGAAGGGAAGGGGACAGCAGTTATTGAAAGGTGCTTGAATGGTCATAATGATGGCCCATAGAATGTACATTAGGCAGCCGTCCTCAGGACTGCCAGTGGATTCTGGAAATCTCAGATGGGACTGGCCCCTATGTATAATGTGCGTTCTTTCCCCAAATATACATATTGGTGACAATATAAATTATGTAAGCAATACATTAATAATAACTAATAACAAAAAGACCAACTATATAATATAATAAAATTACTTATATTGTTGTCTTACAATCTGAGGCCACTATTGAACAAATTAAGGGTTCTTTGAGGATAAGCCCTGTAGTACCATAGCAGGTACTGTGGCATCACACATGGCTACCTAGTGCCCCTTGGATGGGTAATGTTCACAAGCTGGATATTCTGGGTGAAAAGATAGAAGGATGGTTTAGAAATCAGGAGGGTAAATGTGGTGAAGTTTCTTCATGTTATGAGTGGTTCACAATTCAAAATTTAAGAATTGTTCTTTTCTGGAATTTTGAACTTGATAAATTTGTAGCCATTGTTGAGTGCGGGTAATTCTGAAATCACAGAAGGAAACTAGGACTACTGTATGTGGGTGTCTGCAAAGACACTAAGAATCGTGGACAGCAGTAACAGACACGGTAGACAGTTGGAGTCAAAATAGCGAAAGGGGTAAGATGAACAATAAGCCGGGTACTGTTTGGTAGACACGAAAGAGACTTGGGAGGAAGCACAGCTGTTGAAGACATACATGCTTTAGACTATGGCTCTTGTCAGTGGGGGCTGAGTTGAGTGCAAGGTAGACTATTTGGAAGGTCTTGGTCAATATTTGGGCTATGGACTTTATTACATCAGTGGTGGTGAGGTCACTAAGAATCTGAGAAAGTGGAGTACAGGGTTATAGGTGTGCCAGAATTTTATAGAGAGCTATAACAGGTGTGTTGAATATGGCAGGGTGTGGTGGGAGTAGGATACAGCAACTGGTATCCACAAAAGTGGAGAGGACAGAAAAGAAGGACCTAGAAGCAGCCCAGGGATAGTGGTATCAATCAAACTTGCTATCCTTAGAAGGTCATCAAGAGAAACCACGTCTTTAAAAAAGAAACTTGTGCGTGGAAGGCTTAGTAAACTTTGGCTGCCTACACTGGAGAGTAATTATCTTGCTTAGAGCTATAGCAAAAATGACCTGTTAGACAAATTATCCAGAACAGCAACATGGTGTAATATCCTAGAAAATGTAGATCAATTTTTAGCTGTGTAACAAGCATGTAGTCTAACCAGTGCCTAAGCAGTGCATAAACAGAAGTAGACTTGGCTTCTTTTGAAACAAGATCTCAGTATGTATTTCAGGCTGGACCCAAACCAGCTATGTAAGCCAGCCTAACCAACCTCAACTCTTTAAGTAGCCTAGTCTGCCCTCAGTTTTATAATCCTTTTGCCTCAGCATGCCCAAGGCTGGGATTACATGCCTGTCTGGGGAAAGGATTTTTAAATGCTAATAGGCAGGGTTACATTGGGTTTGATAAAAGAGGACTCCAAAGACAGTAAGTCAATAATAGCCATTTAAAAGGGGACCGAATGTTAACAATTCTTGTAATCGAATGTGACAAGAAGTTCTGGTAAATATGAAGCAGGTGCTTGGTTTTGCTCTGTGCCTGTATTTCAGCACTGGGAAAGAGCACATGTTCACATCAACTGTCTCATTCATCCTTAAAGTTCAAGAAAATTTCCGTTAGATTATATCGTGAACCTAGTACTCTAGAGAAGTAAGATTTAACTCATGTATCTAAACATATAAAATGAAGAAGCTGACTTACTTGTTGTGATGTAATTGATGCTATTTTGTCTCAAGAACTATGTGTAAATTACTGCTATGCACATCTGTGTTTTGACATGTTGAGATAGCTGGAGAAACACAGAATTTATTTTATTCATTCATATCCACTCATTTATTTTTTATTTTTTTTGTAATTCAGGGGCTGAAACTTGCTAGGTAAGCTGTTTACCACTGAGCTATACATTCCCAGGCCAGAATTTATTTTTTGAAGGTGTTTTAGATATCATGTGGTCCTGTTCTTTTATCCATCATCAGGGCTACTGCAAAGCCAAAAAAATCTCGAGATAACCAATTGGCTTCTTGAAATAATATCAAGATGCCTCAGTTATGATCTAGCCCCGATGTCCTCTGAGACTTATGGAGAATAACCATCTTCTTGAATTACTTTTAGCATAATTATTTGTTGAAGCCAATGAGATGTGACATTGTCACTACTGTTAGTCTTATTTTAAAATTACTGTTTGTTCCTAAGTGGGCTACCCTGGTTCTTGACAACAGCTGAGCTAATCTTCAAATGCTTGGATTGCTTTGCATGGATTACATATATCATAAGCAACTAGGTGGTCATATTGCACTCATTTGGGCAAAGCACACATAGACAAATAACTGTACCTGCATCCTAACTTTGGAAGAGGACAGTGAAGTCCCATGTACTGCTGTCTTTATGAAATAGCCCTCACATTGTCAATGCTTCATTTTCATAATGCCCCGAGATCTAAGACCCTCAACCTGAAGGAATATGGATTTAAATTATCTACTTATTACCGAACTGAATCATAGCAATAAAGGAAGTAAAACTATGAGATCATGAGGAGCCCTATTGTCTAAGAAGCTCAAGCCATGAGCTTCTGGATTTGCTCCCTGGTCCTCTTATATGTGGGATATATGCTTTTCTCTTTTAAAAATTATTTTCATGATAGTTTACATAGACTTTAAATGATAAGTGCTGTATCTTATCGAGCATGTTCTATCTTCGGCACTGATGAGGATATGTAGGTTGTAGGTTTTAGGTTTGGGAAATGGGGTGGTTTTTGTTTGTTTGTTTGTTTGTTTTGTGTGTCTACCAGAACAACAAAGTCTTAAAAAAATCCCTCCTTCTTCCTCCTCTCTCCCTCCCTCCCCTTTCTTCAACTTTCCCTCCTTCCCTCATTCCTTTCATTCCTCCCCACCCACTCTGTGTGTATGTGTATGTTGCTTGTGCTTGAACTCAGTGCCAAGCATCCATGCCCCAAGCACCTACCGGCATTTCTAACTAACCAAGCTGAGGAGGTTGGATTCACAGAGAAAACATCATTGGTTAGTCTGCTGTTTAATTAGTGGCTTAGATCAAGATTTCATGGTAGGGATAATCTCATTATAGTGTCCTAGACTTTAGTTTGGACAAAGTACCCCTAGGCAGAGTGGAGAGGGTTCCTTCCTTGATTACCTGGTATTTGTCCACAGAAATGGAATGGCTGGGATCCACTTCAGAGGAAAGGGATTATAGAAATGTACATGTTTTGAAAAAGTGCACAAAACAAAGACCAATCGTGGCACTACATGATCAAAGCCAGGTTTGCAGTGAGCAAGTGTCAAGGAAGAATGGGGCGAGGTGTCTTGGGGTTTCCTTTATACATTGGTTCTAGTGTGGCTGTGGCTATGTTTTCTGTGTGTTCAACAGCAGTTTGTTTGCTAAAAACTGGTTGGCGGTGTGGTGGTGCTGAGGTAGTAGAAAACCGAAGAAGTGGCAGGAAGGATGTCTAGGTAAAGGAGAACTGGGATGGGGGGATTAGAGCCGGTCAGCATGAAGGGGCAGGTAAATTTCCACAAGAATGGACTGTGTAGGCACCTTCCTTGACTGACTTTCCCGGAAGTACTTCTCCCTACTTCCTGAATGTCTAATCACCATGTGAAGTTACCCATCATGCTTTGCTGTAGCCATCAGGCCCGGACAGAGCCGAACAAATGTAGATCCAAACAAATGTAGATCCAAACTTGTGGACCTCCACATTGTGCACTGAATCAACCTCTTCTTGTTTATTACGTCCAGATGTGTGTGATAGCACAGCACAACATAAGCAACCCCAAAATAAAACGACCCAACTTTATAGTACACCCTCATGGATTCTCAGAGCTCACATGAGGTCAGACGTAGCAGAACAAAGCCGGATCTCGGCCTTACTTCTGTGAGGTAGGAGACAGGGACAGGGCACTCTGTGGTGGAAGCTCAGTCAGCTAGACTGGTGTGTGCAGTATTCAACAACACCAGCATCAGAAGTTGTCCTCTGACTTCCACATGTGTACTGGGGCATGCTTCTGTGCTCCTTGCTCTTTGTGTCTCTCTGTGAATCTCTTCTCTGTCTGTGTGATATATGTATGTATATACATATATACACACACATATATATACATATATACATACACACATATATATACATATTCACATGTGTATATGTGTGTGTGTGTGTGTGTGTGTGTGTGTGTGTATTTTCCTAGCTTAAAAGTTAAAGTCAAAGTTTTGTGTGGAGAAATTCATTATTAAATTCCGATTAGAGAAAACACTTCTTGGGAAATTTTTTTTCTTTTCCTTTTTAAAGTAGCTTGCCTTCATTCCAGAAATAATAGTTTTTGTTCATTTTTTTTCATCTTGTTTCCCACAAAAATTCTCTTCCATTTCATTAATTTATTTAGTTTTGTACTTTGGATCCTATCACATAAATTGACAGCTACACCCTTCAAATAACTTAGAAAAATGGTTTTGTTATTAAGTTGAAACAATATCACAGAGGTTTGATTTAAAAAAAAAAAAGATCAGAAATCAATGTAGCTTGCTCACATTTGATATTGTTTTTAAAACTCAATGTTCTTTGTGTACTTGCTTTTAATATAATTGTAAGTTTTAGATGTTTGAAGGGCCCCTTTTAAAAAAAAACTAAATTTTCAGTTGGCTTTTGGATGTTTGCCTAGAAAAATCTCATTATTAGAAAGCACTCTTTCTCCTTTTATAGGTTTTGATTAAAAGTAAATTACGGAGTAGGCCGTTTAATTTTTTTTTACCTTTTGATAAACTACATGGATTTACTAAATAGATAAGTTAGGGTCAATTACTTTCTCTTTAAGAAAGTAATTGCTGCAGAAGAAGTTTAGGTACCAGCTCCTCAAGGCACTTCAAATGATCATTTTAATTGATTAGCTAAGGCATAACTTACAGTTGGCCACAAGTGTTTTTCTGTGTCCAATACATTTAGTGATATTCTGTCCCTTGCATTGTGTGTGTCCCATGTAGCGTTTTTTCAGGAGTCTGAAACGCCTGACATGAGTAGCTTTGTCTCATTAGTTTGTGGTGGAGCAGCTCTGCTGGACTAACCATATTCTAATGAGGCCAAGTTTTGGGATCTGTCCCCAGACAGGCCAATAAATTTTCTCTGGCCTTTACACAATTAGATTGTACTGTTTATTGCTTGGTACCTGAAAATATATAGCAACAAATACTTTGGGTACAACTCTGCAATTGCATGGGAACTGGTGAGTTTATGGCCGTGGAGAGTTTGAAGGAGGGCAGACTTGCCAGGCTACCACTGCTTACATCTAATCAGATGGCTCCCTTTTATTGTCTCAGCGAGTTTTGAACACAGTTAAAAAATCCAAGTCAAGAGACAGGTAAGTTGAGTGCATACTCTGCCATAGTGTAGGTATTCATTGACTCCCGATTTTTCTGGAGAGTTAGAGTCTCGTGAAAATTGTTCTCACAATCTGTCCTCTCAAATTCTCTGGATAATTTATGGAGTGGATGATAGGGGCTCTTACACCCTCTGAGACTCCCAGGAAATATCTGATGTGATTTTTTACCACCTCGCAAGTGAGGAGTTTGGAATTGAGCTACTTTCACCAGCTGCTCTCTGGCTGTCTGTGTTCTTGCGTGGGAGGGCTGCTGCCCATGGTACCACCTTCTTAGCTCAGCCTTTGCTTTACTCTTTATTGAAACTGGATTCCAGCTGAGTGCTATAGTGAACATCTAAGGTTGCATGGTGATCCATTTTAAGTTCAAACCACTGTAAAACTTAGGCATGGTCATTTTGCTATCAGAATTTAGTTGTTATTGTTTTAAATGGTCTTTTCTCTCTCTCTCTCTCTCTCTCTCTCTCTCTCTCTCTCTCTCTCCCCGTGTGTGTGTGTGTGTGTGTGTGTGTGAGAGAGAGAGAGAGAGAGAGAGAGAGAAATCCCTTGGAACTGGAACTGTAGTTACAGTTACCATGTGGGTGCTGGGAATTGAAGCTGGGTCTTTTGGAAGAGCAGCCGATGCACTTAACTACTGTGCCATCTCTTCAGTGCCTATACCTAGATTTTTAATGGGAATTTTAAAAGCAAACTACAGTTGAAAAACAAAACACCAGGAATGCCTAGAACAAGATAGTAAGCACAGCTGTTTTTGAGGAGCAGCATAATAAGAACTTATTTCTCCCCTCCCCTTCCCTCCCCTTCTCTCTCCCCTCCCCTCCCCTCTTGTTTCCCCTTCTTCTTCTGGGTTTAGAATTAAACATAGGACTTCAAACTGCTACATCAACACTACCACCCAAACACAGTGCAAGTGCAGTAGTAAGGATTCTTGATTACCTTTGAGAATGTGCTAAGTGTTGACAATGTATTCAAAAGGATGCCTGTCTGTCCCCATGTTTAGGAGTTCTGCATAATTAAGAAAATCTTTTCAACAGAAATAGGGGATCATGGGTAGATGCGGCTGATTCATAGTCATCTCGTTTGTAGTCTTCTTGTTAGAAGACCCCCACTTCTGGAAACTGCCTTAAATAACATTTGGCTGTATTTTCATTTATTGTGCTTTGACGATTATGCTTACACCAGCAGCTCGAATAGAGACACCTCAGAAAAATTCTAGAAAACTCAGTTCTTGCTCCAGTTAAACTGTTTCACAGAAAACTCAGGAGCCCCTTGCCAAAAGGGAAAATGAAAGGAATGGCACTGAGAAGGAAGCTATCTAAAGGACCCCAGACCCATGTAGATGCAGATGGCATGTGGTGAATCACTTAGGACTTTCTGTTGCTAGTGCCAGAGATCTCAACCTCAGCCAGCATTAGAGTTATTGGCACGGATACCTGAGTTCAGGAGGCGGGTGGATGTTTGGGAAAGGCTTTCAAATGGGGCTCAGAGGATGTTACAGGGCTCAGATTTGTCCCATCTTCAATTCTGTCTATTCTTTTCAGTCTGGTTTGCCTTGTGCTAGTAGGTGGCTGCCACACCTTCAGCCAGCATCTTTCTAGTTGCCGGACATGTGGAAGAGCGGCTCCTGGGAGGCAGTGTCACTGGGATCACTTGTCCAGGATTGGGTGTTGTCCTGCTGAGATGCCTAATGTAGTTAGTGCTCTAGCTAGGTTTCAAAGAGCAGCATTTTCAACACAACGAGTAAATGTTTACAAAAACAGGAGGCAGTCGCTGCTCACCAACTTAAAAAGCAATGGTTTTATATTTGTTGTGCAGAGCTACAGTTTTAGGGAGGAAATAATTCTGACTGGATTTTTATTTATTTGTTTATTTATTTATTTACTTATTTATTGTGTTTCTGAAACCAATAACAAAAGGATTTTTGTCTCCCTTCTTTTCTTCCTCTTTTCTTCTCCCTCCCTCCCTTCCTTCCTTCCTCTTTTCTTCTTCCTTCCTTCCTTCTTCCTTCCTTTAAGCCTATAATGGCTTTTAATGTCTTTTGATGTAAATTGGATGTCTTGGTTTTTGTAGGTCTGTGTTTAACTTTGTGTTTTTTCAAGTCAGTGCCTTCAGGACACAGGAGATCTGAGCTGGTACTTGCGAGCAACGCAGTATTTTTTTTTTTCTTTTTGTAATAAGTTCTGTATAAGCATTAACACTCTTTGACTCACAAACTGAGCTTATCTTAATTTCTTTTAACAAGCGACAATCTGATATTTTTCTAAGATAAGAATTAAGTTCAAACCAGTCTATTGAAGTCTCAGAGTTTTATCTGAAAAGGTATTTATTCAAAGTTCCCTTTCTAAAAACCCTATTTTAATACAAGTGGCTGAATTTCCTGCAGAGAAGTGGCAGGCATATCACCTCTGGGAACTGCTCTGTGTCACTTCCAGCTCTACTTTCTTAGGTCCTTGAAACGCCCATCATATTAACACTTTGCTTTGTCTCACTGTGAAGAAATATACTGCAGAAGCAGTTTAAAGACGAAGATCTATTTGGGTTCCTGGTTTCAGGCTTATTTCTGTTAATTGTGGTGAGAAAGGCATGGTGGCAGAGTGGCCCCACCCATGGCAGTATGGGTATCCCCGCATGGTAATGGTAATGCTTGACCCATGAAATGGATGGACAGCATAAGACAAAGAATCAGGGATAATACACCCTTAGTGAACAGTGTCACTATGTCCCAAAGGGTCCATAACCTTCTAAAATAATGCCACTTGCTGACCGCTAAGCTTTTAAATACAAGAGTCTCTGGGGAGTGTTTTTTAACCCAACTATAACGCCCAGGCTTCCCAAACCTTTGAGACTGTTAAGTAACTCACTGCATCTCCTTGTAAGTTTTACCAAGAAACATGACAAGTGGAGTGGGCACACAGATTCAGCACCCTCCCCTGATAAACCGTGTACTTTTGGCTGCTGCTGATTTGTCTCGGCTAAGAAAATTAAAAGGATCTGATTTGAACATTTCAGCCTGGCTGAGCCTTTCCTGGGACTGGAATGGAAAGGTCTCAAGTAGGGGAGTGAGATGCTTCTGCTTGGATGAAGTTAAATCTAATTTTGAGTTTTCTCTTTAATTAGATGCTGGCCCAGCTCATTACATTAAAAAATATTTAATTCCTTATTATATTTTTTGATAGTGTTTCCAAAAATGTTGTGAGCAAGAACATTTAAATTACAAACAATAGACTTTTGAAAATGGGTTTACTGGGATGGGGAAAAAGCATGGCTAGACATCCTTAGTCATCAGGGACATGCAAATCAAAACAACTCTGAGATTCCACCTCACACCAGTCAGATTGGCTAGGATAAAAAACTCAGGTGACAGCAGATGCTGGAGAGGTTGTGGAGAAAGAGGAACACTACTTCATTGCTGGTGAGACAACAAGCTGGTACAACCACTCTGGAAATCAGTTTAGTGGTTCCTCAGGA